>CM058045.1:57089768-57254755 GCA_030169165.1 Centaurea solstitialis | reverse complement strand
GGGTTTGGGTGTTACAACTTGGTATCAGAGCCTAGGTTTAAGAGAATCAGCGCACACACTCGTGGGTGTGTGTGTGGTTGGACTTAAACCAGGCAGTTGAAATTAATTGGATGAGATCGGAACGGCCAGCGGAACCGTCAAGACGGAGGTAAGCTTAGTACCTTTAAATTATTATATGCAGCATTAAATAAATTGTGATTGTATGTTCGGTTATGTAACTGCATGTGATTTCTATGAAAATAAAATATGGTTAAGCTGTGATTTTATGTGGCGGTTGTCAATGAGTTGAAGTCTAATTAGGATGGTATCAAGCCCAAACGTAAACACCTTGGTACGTCGGGGATGGGTCGTCGAGCATATTCTTGTCTGATCGTGCTCGGTGGTCTTGATCCGGCTACCATGCATGGTTGGTTATAGTAATACGGCGCCAATAATAGTGTTACTATAAACGCCTGTGTAGTGTTGGATTTGATTAAGTTCTGGAGACTTAAAACTTATTGATTGCAGTTAGGATTATGGCATGCTATGTGTAAAATATATATATATGTGTGGGGCGGTCTGTTTTTTTTAGCATGCGCGATAACAACTAGCCTTAGGGTTAGCATGATCACTAATAGTAGGGTTATGTGTGAGTACCGTGATAGTGCTTAGTGATACTTCGATAGCTGTGAACTAAGATGTTTCCTGAACCTTCAGAATGGTGCAAACTAGGAGCCATACTGACGATGAGGCCGGACAGTCCGACCACATTGCTGCCCAAATCACTGAGACCCTGCAGCAGATGCTGCCGGGACTGTTTAACCAGATGAGAGACGAGTTGATCCAAACCATGGACCAGCGCATTGACGTGGCCCTCACGGCCCGTAGCTTAGGTACTGGGAGCTCGAGTCAATCCCAGCCTCGTGGGATCACCTTTAAGGACTTCATGGCGTGCCAACCGCCATTATTTGACGGGAAGAAGGATCCCGTGGCTTGTTACCGTTGGTACTCAGCGGTCGAGGGAGCTTTTCGCACGTGTGGGTGCCCTGATGGTTCGAAGGTTCTTTTCGCCGTGAACCTTCTTCGCGGAGCTGCAAAAGATTGGTGGGAGCTGACTCTTAAGAAATATACTGAGGCACAAATCACTGCACTGACCTGGGGGGATTTCCGAGCCTTGTCCGACGAGGAGTTCGCACCTCGTATCGAAAAGGAGCGGATAGCATCAGAGTTTTTGAAGCTGACTCAGACGACGGAGTCGGTGAATGAGATCACTGCGCAGTTTCTGGAGAAGCTGCTGTTTGTACCGGGGTACGCGAACGACGAATCGCTGAAGATGGCTCGTTATTTGGGGATGCTGAAGCCAGAACTCAAGAAGGCGGTGGCCACAGGGAGGTGTAAGACCCTCAGCGACATGCAGGAGGTAGCGAGGTCTCAGGAGCTAGTCTTGGAGGAACTGCAACAAGGAAAGAGAAAGGCAGAAGACCAGTCGGGACCAGCAAAGAAGTTCAAGGGAGCTAGGACTGATACCAGGAGCGGGACCCCGAGCTGCCCAAAGTGTGGGCGTTACCACCGGGGTGAGTGCAGACCGCGAGAGTTATCGTGTTACAAGTGTGGCAAGACGGGCCACCTCAGCAAGGACTGCAAGGAGACTGCTAGGCTTTGCTTTCACTGTTATCAGCCGGGGCATATCAAGCCCGATTGCCCTCAGCTGAAGAAGACGCCAGCCCTGGCTCCTGCACCAGCGACGCTTAGGATCACCGACGGCACTACACAGGGGAAGAGTGGAGCTACCACCCGTGGGCGAGCCTTTCAGATGACTGCTGAGGAAGCGCAGACGGCGCCTGACGTGATTACAGGTTTTTCTTATTATATTTTATGCGATTACTGTTAGTAGACTTGCCTTACTTGTTAGTATTAAGAATAGTGTACCTGCCTTCACTTGTATACTTAGGCATATTTCCTGTCAACTCGAAACCGGCTTTAGTACTTTTCGACACGGGGGCCACGTGGTCCTATGTGTCGCGTAGGTTCTGCAAGGACTTCCAGATCGAGCTCGGTAATCTGGATAGTCCTCAGGCAATCGACGTAGCGGCGGAGGAAGTGCAGGTGGTTGAGCATGTGTACCGGGGGTGCAGTATCGAAATTTTCGGAGTACGTTTCAGCATCAACCTTATCCCCATTCCCATGAACGGAGTGGACGTAGTTGTCGGAATCGACTGGATGTTTCCAAACCGGGCGACCACGGACGTTGCAGGGCAGTGTGTACGCATCCATAATCCAAGTGGGGGAGAATTGGTTGTGTACGGTAAGGGAAGGAGGATATCCACATCCTTCTGTTCTCTCGCAAAAGCTCAGAGGTACATCCAGCGGGGGTGTACGGGGTTCTTGGTTTATGCTATGGCGGATCAGACGAAGGAGAAGAAGCTGTCGGTAGCGGAGGTGCCAGTGGTCAGCGAGTTTCCAGACGTGTTTCCAGAGGATCTGCCTGGCCTTCCACCCGATAGGCAGATCGAGTTCGGCATCGACTTGGTATCAGGAGCGGCTCCGATTGCGCGAGCTCCTTATCGTCTGGCTCCGCCGGAGCTTCAGGAGTTATCGGAGCAGTTGCAGGAGCTCTCGGGGAAAGGGTTCATCCGCCCGAGCAGCTCACCGTGGGGTGCGCCGATTCTGTTTGTAAAGAAGAAGGACGGGAGTCATCGTATGTGCATCGACTACCGTGGACTCAACAAGGTGACCGTCAAGAATCGGTATCCTCTGCCTAGAATTGATGATCTGTTCGACCAGCTTCAGGGGGCTTCGTGGTTTTCTAAGATCGATCTTCGGTCAGGGTATCACCAGCTGAAGGTGAAGGAAGCGGATGTCCACAAGACCGCTTTCCGAACCCGTTACGGCCACTTCGAGTTTCTGGTAATGCCGTTCGGGCTTACCAATGCCCCAGCAGCTTTCATGGACCTCATGAACCGGGTGTGCCGCCCGATGCTTGATCGGTCCGTGATCGTTTTCATCGACGATATTCTAATCTACTCGAAGACGAAGGAGGAGCATGTGATGCATCTGCGGGAGGTGCTTGAGGTGTTGAGGAGGGAGCGTCTCTACGCCAAATTCTCGAAATGCGCTTTCTGGTTGGAGGAGGTTCAGTTCTTGGGCCATATCATTAACCGGGAAGGCATCAAGGTGGATCCAGCAAAAATCGAAGCAGTTATGAATTGGGAAATTCCGAAGGCACCTACCGAGATCCGGAGTTTCCTGGGTTTGGCCGGCTACTACCGACGGTTTATCCAGGATTTCTCTAAGATCGCGGTACCTTTGACGCGTCTGACGAAGAAGAGTGAACCGTACGTTTGGGGTTCTGAGCAGCAGAGGGCTTTCGACACGTTGAGGCAGAAGCTGTGTGAGGCTCCGGTTCTGACTTTACCGGAGGGGATGGATGACATGGCGGTGTATTGCGACGCATCTCGGCTAGGTTTGGGTTGTGTTCTGATGCAGAGGGGGAGGGTGATAGCCTACGCTTCGAGGCAGTTGAAGCCTCACGAGGCTAATTACCCCACGCATGATCTTGAGCTTGCGGCGGTTGTTTTTGCTCTCAAGTTGTGGAGGCACTACCTGTACGGGGTGAAGTGCACCATTTTCTCAGACCATCGTAGCTTGAGGTATTTCTTGGAGCAGCCGAATCTGAACATGCGGCAGCGGAGATGGCTTGATGTAGTCAAGGACTACGATTGCGAGATTCTCTATCATCCGGGCAAAGCCAACGTAGTTGCTGACGCTTTGAGTAGGAAGACGGAGCACGCGCCGCTTCGTATTTCACACCTGAAGATGGCAGTGACTACCTCCTTTGTGGACTTGGTTCTACGGGCCCAAGAGGAGGCAAGTCGAGAGGAGAACCAGAACGGAGAGCGGATTCGAGGGCAGTTGGCCGCGTTAGTCAGGGATAGTCGAGGGTTGCTGACCAGATACGGTAGAGTATGGGTTCCTCGGGCGGGCTCGGCACGTCAGACCTTGCTTGAGGAAGCTCATAAGTCTAAATTCTCGATTCATCCGGGAGCTACAAAGATGTATCGGGATCTGCGGACAGGCTATTGGTGGCCGGGGATGAAGAGAGACGTGGCACGGTACGTGGAGTCGTGTTTGACCTGTCTGAAGGTCAAAGCTGAGCATCAGAAGCCTCACGGCAAGATGCAACCTCTTGAGATCCCTGAGTGGAAGTGGGAAAACCTCACTATGGATCTGATCACCAAGCTTCCGAAAACCCCTCGGAAGTTTGACGCGATTTGGGTCATAGTCGATCGTTTGACCAAGAGCGCTATCTTCCTTCCTATCCGGGAGAGTTCGACCGCAGAGCAGCTGGCGAAAATCTACGTGGATGAGGTGGTGTCGAGGCACGGGGTGCCAGTGTCGATCATTTCAGACCGGGACGTGCGTTTTACTTCTCGGTTTTGGGAGCGTTTTCATTCGGAGCTGGGTACTAGGTTGCATTTTAGCACCGCGTACCACCCTCAGACCGACGGTCAGAGCGAGCGGACGATTCAGACCTTGGAGGACATGCTGCGAGCCTGCGTTTTGGATTTCGGTGGCAGTTGGGATACGTATCTGCCTCTGGCGGAATTCTCGTATAACAACAGCTACCATTCTAGCATTGGGATGCCGCCGTTTGAGATGCTCTACGGGAGGAGATGCCGTACTCCTATCTGCTGGGGGGAAGTCGGACAGCGTGTTCTCGGTAGCACTGAGGTTGTTCAGAGGACCACGGAGGACATTCAGAGGATCCGGGAGCGGTTGCGGACGGCTCAGAGTCGACAGAAGAGTTATGCTGACCGTCGTAGGTCGGATTTAGAGTTCCAGGTGGGAGACCGAGTTCTACTCAAGGTTTCTCCTTGGAAGGGTGTGATCCGGTTCCGGAAGAGGGGCAAGCTGGGGCCTCGTTATATCGGACCGTTCACTGTTCTTGCGCGTATTGGGAAGGTAGCTTATCGTTTAGAGCTGCCTGCGGTACTAGGCCAGATCCACAGCACCTTTCACGTTTCACAGTTGCGTAAGTGCCTCGCTGACGAGACGGCTCATATCCCTTTCGACGATATTCAGGTGGACGAGGGCCTGAATTACGTCGAGAGGCCGGTAGCGGTGATAGACCGGAAGGTGAAGAGGTTACGACGCAGGGAGATCGGAATCGTGAAGGTGCAGTGGCAGCATCGGAAGGGTTCCGAGTGGACCTGGGAACCAGAGGCAGAAATGCGAGAGCATTACCCAGAGCTGTTCACAGACTGATTTCGGGGACGAAATCCTTGTAAGTGGGGGAGAGTTGTAACGTCCCGTTTTATTCAATTATTTATTTTATTTTATTTAATTATTTTAGTTATTTTATTATTATCTTTATTATTATTAAGAAACTAAGATTAGGGTTAGGGTTTTAGGCTAGTGTTTTCTTGCGGACCAAGCAACGGGTAAGGGAGGGAGGCCCGTTAAACCTACGATAAAAACCCTAGGGACTCCGACATTCCTCCTCATCGCGTTTCCTTGGCAAGCAAGCTAGAGAGAAAGAGAGACCGAGAGAGAAAGAGGCCGAGAGAGAGAGGGTCGGAGGATAGCCGGAGTCACGTGGGTTTCGTCGTCGTTGTGAGGTAAACCTCGTTCTCGTCCCCTACCTGTCGAGTTGTCGCGAGTTTTGCCGCCGTCGCCGGCTGTGGTCGGGGGCGGTGGGCGGTGGTATGTGTGTGTGGCCGTCGGGGACGGCTAGCGGCCGGACGGCGGTGGTTAAACCACGTCACTGCTGCTGTCCTCGGTGGTTTCTGATCGGCGAGTGTGGTGGTGCAAACCACCACTGCTGCTGTCACTAGTCGGGATCGAGGGCCGGCCGGCGGCTTGGGACCCCTCGCCGTCGCGCCGCCGCCCTGTTGCAGGAGGTAGCGACGCCGGCTCTGGCCGGCCGCCGCGTTCTCAAAGCCGTGGTGCACCACGTGGCAGGCGGTGGTGGTGGCGGATCCGTGCCGCCGCCGCTGTGGCGGTTTCGTTGTGTTGAGCGACGGGGTGGTGGGCTTTGGCTCGCCGCCGCGGTATCTCCAGCCGCCAAGGGTGGCGTGTGGTGGTTGTTCCCATGGCCGACGGTGACCATGGTCGCCGTTGCTGCCTGTGGTTGGTCGAGTACGCCGGTGGTGGCGGCGGGGCTCTCCTGCTGCCGCCGCTGCGCGGTGGTTTGATCGGACAGCGGTGGGGTCCACACCGCCGAGGCTGTCGTGTGTGAGAACAAAAGGGGGGGGGGTGAACCCGGTAGGTTTTAGCACCACGGGACGGCCGCGGGTGGAAAACCCTCGCGCCGCGAGAGTAGTTACGGCTTAGGCCACGTCGCGAGGCGGCTCCGATGGACGCCGCCACCGCTTGTTATTCGAGATAGTAACCGGTTTAAACCGGTAGCCGTTGTGTCCATATTAGTGAGACCATTATGACCTAATCGTGTACCGGATGATTCTTACGGTATGTATATTTTATTATAAAATTTCAGAGTTGCGGGGACACTTTGAGTTGCTATTACGATTGTGATTTTATCCGTGATAATTTGAGGTGAGTGGGTTTACATGCGATATTCTATGATTTTATGTGTGAATGTATGCTATGGATGTTATATGGTGATATGCGGGTTGCGTGATGACCCAACGGGCGGGAAACCGCGGTGGCCGGATTGCGTGATGGTCCGGTAACGGGAAACCGTTAAGCTGTTGATGTGGTTAATTGTATACGTGCATTTAATTATATAATATTGTATGTACCTTACTCACTAAGCGGTGAAGCTTACCCCTCGTGTTTTAAACTTTTTAGGTACGAGTTCCGGTGTGGACAAAGGCAAGGCTCCGGCTTGAGGGTTCCCGGCATGACGTGGCGTTCCGATCCGATTGTGCACTTATTGACAATTATTGTTTGGGATATTAATTACGAATGTTAACTTAAATTGGGTTTGTTTGAACGGTTGTTTATTTGAATCGTTTAAGAAGGCTTTATTTAAAATTTTTATTTAAGGTTTTTATTTTAAAAAATTTTTCCATTGGGGTTTGGGTGTTACAATGCTGATCTAAGTGGGACTTCTGTGGAGTGCAAGCTCTAAGAGGCATGATTGGTTCTCTTTTATATCTCACAACAAGTAGGTGAAATATAATGTTTTCAACATGCTTGTGTGCTAGATTTCAAGCAGATCCCAAAGAATCTCATCTTTTACGGTTAAAATGTGCCTCAAAGGGAACAAAAATATTGGCCTCTGGTATCCAAGAATTCTGGTTTTGATCTAATGGCTTACAGAGATTCAGATTACGAAGGATGCAAGCTTGACAGAAAGAGCACTTCTGGGAGTTGCCAATTCCTAGGAGGCAAGCTAGTAAGTTGGTCATCCAAGAAACAAAATTGCGTATCCACTTCTACCGCAGAAGTTGAGTATGTAGCCGTTGCAAGTTGCTGCTCTCAAGCTCTATGGATTAGTACCCAACTTAGAGACTATGGATATTTGATCAACAAGATACCCAATCTCTGTTATTCAAAAGGTGCCATTGCCATTTCTACCAATCCAATTCAACACTCTAAAACAAAGCATATTGATATCAGGTATCACTTTTTGATCTAATGTACCTTGTTATTCAACCTAGTTTATGTTTTAAGTATAGGGATAGAAAAGTATTTAACATATCTAATATTTAAAAAATTCAAAAATCTTAGAAAAAAGATAAATAGGTTTCTAGCCCTTAGAGGATACCACATCATACCTTGTGATTTTTCCTTTTAATATATATATATATATATATATATATATATTGATTGATTGTGCTTTTAAACCTGTATTAAACAAATACTAAGATAACGGTTATATGTTAATTAATAGTTGAGTTAATCTTATGAGATTTTAGCCATTGATCATATAGACTTATTATGTCGTACGATAGAGGTATGGTACGTTTATGATTGACAGAACCATATTTAAATACAAGACCTATCCTATAACATTGGATCTTATAATTTCGTCGGCCGACTGTAAGATTTTGACCCAAACACCAACTATGTTGGATTTAATATAAATGTTTTATACAAATTGGGGATAAACTTAACCTAGAAAGCATTATTTATTTTATGGATTAAATACTCAAAAGATAACACTAGAAATAGATATGACTTGAAATAAAATAATCATAGTGTGTGTTATCTAGAAAAGATATACAAAACAAGTTAATAAGAGTAAAACCTGAAGTTAAAAATACTCTAGGATGGATACATATAGAAGGAATACAAATAATAATAATAACAAAATCAGCCTTTATAAAGGAATAGATTCTCCTATAGAATTAGCTATAATGGATAATAGAATATTAAGTAGAGAAGAATCTTGTTTAGGCATTTTTACGGAAATTTGCAATGCGGAAAATTAAAATTTAACATTTATCCTAGAATTACATATCATATACAATATAAAGATTTTGATAAAATTTTAAGTTTATTACAAGAGTATAAAAGATGAGATTTCTTTAGAGAACAAAACATACCATATTTGATAACATATGCTATTTCTTATGCAATATCAAATACCCATCATTCGGATTGTTTTAATAAATACTTTATTCTATGATTGTTGTAATTGATTTTTTTATAATAGCTGAAGAGGATAATTTGAAAAATTATAAAATTATTAATGAATACTTTGATAGAATAAAGTATTCTCTAATAAATATATTAACAGATATAGGAGCAAATGGAAACTATATAAACCACAATTTATGCAAACAATTAAACAATATAAGATTAGATGAATTCTTAGGATTAAAAATGTAATTGTATTCAAGTAGGAGGGTTTAAAGTGTAAAGTTTGTATTTGTTGTTTGTTACTTTGTAAAGGCTTGAAAGTATGAGGGTTACTATTTACTTTGTAAATACCCTTAACCTTAAGTGAGTCAAAGAGTTAGATTGGGAGGCAGAGCACTTAATTGAAAACATCTTGTATTTGGTAGAGAGAGAAAGAGTTTGTTCACGTCATGCCTTACATCAAATGTCACAACATTTTTTCAAGACATGACCTATTGACGGCAAATATGCATACCATACAAATAAAAGGTTGAGTTCCGATAAAAAGTTAGAGGTTAAAACTGATAAGCATGAGAAATGGTTATCAATCATTGGATGAAAAGTAAAATGCACATTAGAATGGGATGCACCGAATTAATTCCCCTTCTAAAGCGTAATTCATAGGAAAGCATGAGATTAAAAGCATTTCAGATCCACTTCTCATGCTACTTATCATTAAGTCAACTCTTACATTATTATTCGCCTTTTATAATAAGCATATGTGTTTTTCACTATGGAATTCAAGGCGGTACTTTCTACATTAATTCAAAGCTTTTCGGAAACCTGTTAAAAATGCACCACTCCTCCTCCTTTGCATTTTGAACACGAAAAACGGTCACCGTAAAAAATCCATGAAAATCGCCATTTATTTCTGAATTCATTTCCCCTATAAACACTAAAATCAATAATCCTGTAATATTTTCTGTTGTAATAACGAATAATAATAATCATTGAAAGAAAGAAAATAGAAATTAAAGAAAGATGATGCCCATGCTCCCATTTGCACAATCGCCATCGGTTGTTTCAGCATATTCACGAGTCGATAAGGCCACCAGCGAGTTCCTAAACTGTCCTGATTGGAGGATCAATATCGGAATTTGTGACACCCTCAATTCTAAGCCTTGGTATATAATCTATCTATCTAAATCATCATCAATTCATCATCAATATATATATATATATATAGGGGTGGGTTCAAATGAGAACCACTTTTTGACTGTGAACGTGAGGACAGCCGAGAGGCGCGACATATGGCGGATGACTAGGCGTCACGTCAGGTCCACGGCGGATGACTAGGCGCGATTCATGGGAGTGCATTGAATTAAAGGGGGGGGGGGGGGACCACACTCAAAGCCGCATTTATTGACTAGTATCCGCCATGTGCGCGCTCTCGACTGTCCTCACGTTCACAACCAAAAAGTGGTTCGCATTTAAATTTTCCTCTACAGACATATATATATATATATATATATTATATATATAGGGGAAAGTTCAAACGAGAAGCATGTCAATTTAAGAAAACGTGAGGAGCAATCTCAGCCACTCATCTCGCGGTTAAGGTGGACGTGATCACGGATGATTGACGCGATTCATGGGAGGGTAGAGACTATAAAAGGGGGGACCGGATGAGTGGCTGAGAGACGTTCTCTTAAATTGATATGTTTCTCGTTTAAACCTCCCTCTATATATATATATATATATATATATATATATTGCTTCATGTTAATTAATTTCGTCTTCTAATTTTCCTGCAAATAAAATTGTTTTGAGATTTTTGGATTGCTATATTCTTAATTCTAGGGTTTCATGGATGTTTTTATGATTATTATTACTAGGTGCAATGCATGATCTTAAACATGTTTGTTCTTTGATTATCTTTATTGAAATATACAAAAGAAAATTAAGATTATAGACTTGTTACTGCCATGCATTGAGCTCAGATTTTGGAGTACTTAAATAAATATTTGGGTTTACAGGATACCAAAAGTGTCTAGATGATATTCATCTTTATAATAGTTAAGTTTATAGAATCAAACAGTCATGTCTCCTATATAAAAAAGTGATTAAATAAACTTACTGGACAATCTGGCATCCAACAACTTTTTTGAGACACTTGTCATACGTTATTAGTTTTTTACATGACATTATTTGAAATAGCGTCTTATAATACACTTTCCAAAATGTTCAATAAAATAAGTTAATACGATACATTATTTTAAAAGTGTTCTAAAAAAAACTTGTTAGACGTCCAAAAACATCCTATAAACTTATTGTAACGCTTTTTGTATAGGACGTACAACTGTTTTGTTCTATGATATAGTCAATTATGAAAGTGATACATTTTAAGACGTCCTATAAACCTGATTTTGTTGCAATGAGATCTGGTTAGCCATTGTGATTGGAAGCTAAGGAAGTGACTGAAACAATGGAGATCAAGATTTGAAATTTTATTTGCCACCAAAAAGTGTAGGAAAAGACTATATATTAAAGCTCTCTTCTTATTGTCTATGATTCCAGGCTTGCCAAAGACTATGTAAAAGCTCTCAGAACTAGATTACAACACAAGAATCCGAATGTTCAACTACTCTCATTGACGGTATCTCATCTTTTCTCAAGATTTTTCCAAAAAATTGCTTATGGGACGGTTAATTGCACCCCTAACTACATCAACAGCAAAACCTGCTTTTTACATTCTCAATGCATGAATTGACTTGATTCTGATATTAAAGGGGTGCAACTAGCATTGTCCATAGCTTATGTACCATCGAATCAAATCCCAAATGTGCTACAATCTAATTCAATTTTGTGGTGTTTAGCTTTTGGAAACAATGATGAAGAACTGCGCCGACCACCTCCACGTACAAATAGCCGAGAGGAAAATCCTTCAAGAGATGATCAAGATTGTCAAGAGAAAGGTTTCCCTTCTTCTCTTTCTTATGTTCAGCAATTTGTGTAGTTCTGTTGTATTCGGTCCTAATCGTACCAAACACCAGTAAAGACAGATTCTTGTCCAGTCATGTCTTGTCCTATCTTAACTCTTGTCTTGTCTAGTCCAGTCTGTCGAATCATGTTTACATACCAAACACTATTGTATTACTTCCATGTTTCTATCTTAGGGTCTAGATTTGAGTTACTATGTGAATTAAATCTATGAAGTGTGTGTATATATATATATACTAATTTATGAACCTGGAATATTAGAAAATTGAGGAACTCGGTTTCTGCAGACACATATGCGTGTAAGGGAGAAAATCTTGGTACTTATTGACACTTGGCAAGAAGCATTTGGCGGCCGAAGAGGAAGATATGCTCACTATCACCATGCTTACGAGGAGCTAAGGGTAAGTGTACGATATAGAGGTGCCCTGCCCTTCGTTTTCTTTAAATTCCGTCATTTGGTAATGTCATCCTGAGTCCCGACTTTAGAAATAATGTATCGCAATGCGATCAAGATCACGAGAACATGGCTTCAGTGAGCATCCACAGTAGTAAAAGCATCTTCCATGAACCTATTAAAAAACGTGGGACCCACATTCAAAACCCGCATCTTCACAAGCAAAAAGATGTCTTAAAAGATGTCTTTTTGCTTGGAACTTTTTAAAAGAAGTGGGACCCACATTCGGAAACTACGCCCGCACAAGCAAAAAGGTGTTATATCTTTAGCGGGGGGCTATTTCTCATTGAGCTTATGTCGCCAATAAGCTTTTAAATAAGCTCCATTGTGAATGCGTTTTTGCTTATATGGACCTTATTTGTTGATTTATGTTCATGGGAACAGCGTTATGGAGTGGATTTTCCGCGCCGATCGCCAAATACCGTTCCTATTAATACACCTCCGGCTACCCATGCATCAACATCTGGACACTCTCAACCCGGAGCCAGTTCCTCAAGTAGGCCCGAGAACTTGAGGTATGCAAAGGTCATGTTTGGCAACCATAAGTTACACTTATTTTTTGTGCTTATTGAAAAAGTCCTGTGTGGCAACCATAACTTCAGCTTATTTTTTGAGCTTATTGAAAAGATCATGTTTGGCAACTATAACTTGGCTTCTTTTTTGAGCTTATTGAAATAGTACTATTTGGTAAACCGTAAGCTAACTTTTCGAAAAGCTACTTTTGAAAGCTCGTAGGTGTTCTTTTTCACTTTTTTCGAGTTATACCCCTCATATTTTACATAACCGCCCCTTGTATTTTTATTTTAGTCCGTCGCTGTTGGAGTCTATGAGGAACATTTCCGATCTTTTATCAGATATGTTGCAAGCAGTCGACCCCAAAGACCGTGCTGTATGGTTAACCGTTGCAAGTGCATCTATTTGTTCTTAAGCCATAAATGAAGATACAACATAAGTAGTGATTGGTTTTATCATATTTATATGTCTAGGCCGTGAAAGATGAAGTTATCGTTGATCTTACTGACCAATGTCGATCGAACCAAAAGAAACTTGGTCAAATGCTAGCTTCAACAAAGTACGTTTTCTCGGTCTTAAACAACTGGAACTAATCTTTTGGAGGGAAAGAAGATATTCTTTTTTTGAATGTTTTTTTTTTTTGTATATGGCAGCAATGAGGATCTTCTTCGACAAAGTCTTCAATTTAACGACACCCTGCAATATCTTCTAGAGAAACATGATGCTATTGCCTCAGGTTCGACGACTTCTTTTCATGCATCGACTTCAATGAACCAATCGAATCGTAATAAACAGATCGAAAGTGCAGAAGAATGCTCGAAATCAAGTCTTGTGGCTTCTGCACCAGTGATGAATGAACCAAAGGAAGAGCAAAACAATTCTGTTCTGGTAGCTAACAGGTCAGTCCTGTATGGATAAAGCTGTTTGTATGGATTAATCTTGTCTGCATAAAGCTTCCTCTTAAAAGCTTACAGAATAAGCCACTACCAAGCAGTCAATATAAAGAGTCTCATTATGATCATTAAGTTGCTAACTAACAGATCCTTAGACTGTTCTCGGATGAACATAAGATTACTTGCAAGCAACCATAAGCTACCTTATTTTTTAAGCTTATTGAAAAAGTCAGGTTCAATTAGTGTCCAAGCCAACCGTACCAGATATTGTCCACTTAATCCACAACCTGACTCACCGTTTGACGTATTCCATATTTGCAGGCACTCCGAAACACAAACCATTGCTTCTCAAAATGGGTCCTCAGCGACAGTCACCGCTTCCAAAACCAACGAAAAAGCCGCCTTGGATCTTTCCTTGACCATGGCCATCGTTCTCTCCGATCCACCACCTCCCGCAAACAAAAAGAACACGGAAGACATGATCGACTTCTTGAGCGTAGCGTTGGCACCCGCAAAAGCCTCCACATCGAACGTTCCCCAGACCCCTCCGCAATTAACCCTTATGGAAAACCAACCACCCGCACCCATGAACAGCTACGTGGTCCCATGGGCCCAGGCTCAGGCTCAGGCCCAAGCCCAAGCCCAGGCTCAAGCTCAGGCACAGGTACAACAGGTACAAACAGTACAGGTACAGGGCCAGCCTGAATTTGAGATGCAACAACAGGTTCAAACGATTCAACAACAATCGAGCTACATTCCTCCACCGTGGGCACCAACACCTGGCTATTACTGCAGCCCGTATGCAACCGCCTATACGGCTGCTAGATCCGCGGCTTACTATAACAACGGTGGTGGTGGTGGCTCAAGTGGTGACAGTTTGAACCCGTATATCCCATCGTATCGGTTGTTTGAGGATCTTAATGTTCTTGGCAACCTGAGGACAAGCAGCACAGCTGGGACTTCTGGACCAAGCATGCTTGGTGGCCAGAAATGAAAAGGGAAAAGAAAAAAAGAATTTGGACCAGTTGAGAGTATGTTATCAAGAATAACAAATATGTTTTGATTGAATTTCGTAGGATTTTTAAATTAAGGTTGAATAATTCAATTTGTATTTTTTATTAATAAGTTTGATTGAGCTATGTTTCTTATATTTGTCAAAATGAAGATAATTTGCTTGGAATTTTGGGCATACCTTTGCTTAACTGTTGGTTATATTCTATGTTTACAAATCTTTTTGTTACAGTTTTTTATTGATTTTTTTTCCAAAAAACAATCTTATTGAAAGCACATAACTACATAGAGAAAATGAGTTTTCTTCCAAAAATCTTTATACAAAAAAGTTGAAAATACCAACCACAATGAGCTTTTTGGTATCAACCCCTGTACAGATATAATTGTCCATGGATTAATCTACCTGTATAAACTGAAAAGGTTGCTTGTTTGGAAAGGTTTTTCATATTAAAATGAGCATGTTAGTAATCAATAGTCATATTTCGGAGAAAGAAGCCTAATGAATAAGTTATTTTCTAAATCATTAAGCCACTACTAAACAATCATATATAGCTTACCAAAAGAATTAAGTCCTATTAAACTCAATAAACTACTAAAAAACAAGCCAGTAAATTGCAACACATCAACCACAAGGGTTATGACGTACTGGTTGAGACCCTGAAAGATGTGGTGGAATACCCCGTATGCCTAGAGTTCAACTTCAAACATACACAACAATTACGACCAATGAGCTATCAGAGGTTGATGTCCTATAGTCATAAATTACGGGTTTAGTGTAAACCTAGCCTAGGATACCCTTCTAAAGAAAAATGCAACATAACTATACCAAGAAGACATTTGTTTCTCAAAGTAGCAGATACCCAAGTGTTCAAGTTCAATGTCCTAAAACAAAGTTAGAGAACCTTGCCATTAAAGAGAGTTTTTATAAACTTATAAAAACTCAAACTCAACCTATTCGTATATTCCGAGCTCATATTTGTACTCAAGACCTAAACGCAATATCTTTAAATCATCCGACGAAAAACCCAACTCAAAATAAACCAAAACACAACCAATAAACACAAACACCATTAGAATAGAAACTTGAGACATTTTCTGGCTTTAATCACAAGGAATTTCAATTATATATAAATGCAAAGATTTGAAGAGGGGTTGGGGGAGGGGGGGGGATTTTTACAAATTAGACCAAGAAACACTGTAAGTAAAAAAACACACTAAAAACCAAAGAAAACAAGATAGAAAAAAGAAATATTTACACCATCTTTATACCACCACCACCACCACCACCTATCATATCATGTTGTATCATATTATTTGCTCAAGCCTCCACCAAATATACTTCACTTCACTTCACTTCAATTTCACACCAAACCAACCAACCAGCCAGCCATCCTTCTGGAGGCTTAACGAATGTATACAACTCACTTCCCGCACCATTCTCCTTCTCGGGATTTCTTTCTTTTTTTTTCTTCGTTTTGTTTTGTTTATCTTGGTGGTGACATTTCATCAGCATAGATAGAAACACAGGCATCAGCAGCTCCAGCCGCTAGTAATATTTGGTACGGATGGAACCCTAGACAACTAACCGATCCTATTTTTTGGGCCATGAACGTTGGAGAGTATCGAATCGTACCCAATTGTTCGCCTTCCAGATTGAACACTTTGATCAGCTGTTTAGCCGACCCACTGGCTATAAGCGGTGCGTGCCTGTGAATGGCTAGAGCCGTCAACGAGCCCCTGTGGGCGTCAATCGTTAAGTAGGCATCGCTCTGATTTCTGATATCGAGAAATTGAATGTCTCCTGCTTGAGATGCACTCACAATCTGTAATCAAACACAATGGCACATGATCAATAGCAAATTCTATGTTGTATAACAAATAAAAATTAAGAGTAAATTATGGATTCATCCATACGGTTTGTTAAAAATTATGATTGCAGTCCCTATGGTTTAGAAATTGCGGTTTTTGTCCCTATGGTTTGTAATTTATTGTTATTTTCGTCCTTATGATTTATAACTTATTGTGGTTTTGGTCCTTGTGGTTTAGAGTTCTTTACTATTTTAGTCCCTTGTACTTTAAAGATAGGAATTAATAAAGGGATAACAAAGCAATAAATTACAAACCATAGGGACTAAAATGGAAATTTCTAAACCACAGGGACTAATATCGTAATTTGCTCTAAAATGCATCCTAGCAAGCTGATTTTTTACCTTTGCTGGATCAAGTCCAGGTTGAAAGCCGATTCCGACGACTCTTTCAATACCCCCAACTCTTTCTACTCTACGGGTATGTGGTCGGGTAACACAAACGATCCTGCATTGAGTAAAACAACCATAAAAAACATAAAGGGATTGATGTTGAAATACATCTTATGTTTTTGTGTGCATGCATTACGAAATAGACAATAAAGAAGGCACACAATTTTAGAAACGTGTGATCGTTACCTTTTTTTAATCAACAAAAAATGACGGTTTTACCCTTTTGGAGCGAAGAATGTCTTCATCTCACAAATAAGGGTAGAGTTGGAAAGTAGACACTTCCGAGAAAAAGGAGCCACAAGGGTTGACGAAAAGTAATAATATATCACAAAAATGAATAAAATGCATACCCGTCAGGCGTTCGGATATCAAATAATCTGACAGAACCATCAACAAAGCCAGCTGCATATTGACCCCCATGGACATGAGAAGCAGCCTGAAAGTAGCAATCAAATAAATTAGCCATGACTAGTATTTCTCAACATACTGTGAATACACAAAAATATAAATTAAAAAAAAAAACTGTCGGATGACATCAGTGTACTGTTGTTTATCCCCGATGAAATAGACATTAAGAAATTAAAATGAAGTAGACATTAAGAAATTAAAGTGACTTTCATCTTTTGCCAACACTCAGGTTCATGCATTTACGCTTAAAAAGATCAAGAAGAAACACCACCCTTTGATATATATGATTTATTAATGTACCAAACCAACGAATACCATGCATAATAATTATGGTATAAAAAGAAGACATTTAATATAAAGCAAGGGTCAACCTACCAATGCCGAAATGCTGCAATCTGATGATAGAGGAATAGAACTTAGAAGTTGCTCTTTATCCAGGTCCCATACCATGGTTGACGATATTTCACCTGATGCATACTGCAAGCACAAAAGATAAGTTTACGAAAAAATGCACGCTCAAAGCTTCATGATTATGGAATCTAAGTTCATCGTCAAAAGAGTTTATTTTCGACTTGAAACATAAAGTTTCATCGAGTAACAATAGTAAATAAATACGTTGTCTGAAATAAAAAGTATCAGAGTACAAGCTCTTTCAAGACAAAAAGAGGATGTTATTAAATTTATACTAGGTCCAATGTTCTAAGATCACAAGTGGACATTTATGGAGCAAATAGCAATGGTAACGAATACATACAACTATTTCTAATTATTATAATATAAACTAAACAAATAAATGGATGAAATAACTTCTATAACCTAATTCCATTACACGGTTTATTTTAAAGTGTGAATCACTCCATTCCAACTGCATTTCGTTCAAGGCATGAACTTCACTTCTATAACCTAATTTCAAGCTATAACTTCTAAAACAGAAATTTCTTACCATTTTGTAATTCAACCTGAATTAGCAGCATGATATACCATTGATGGAGGAGAATAATAGAGATAACAAGAACTAAATAATGACAAGGGTCAAATGCTAATAGAGTTGCAAATCGCATATAAAATACTATAATTGGTAATTTATTAAAAGAATTAAGTGTTGGTACTCGGGATCTCTTTCAAAATGCATTATGTCAGTTTAATTAGGAAAGACTCTAAACATGCGACACTATACACATAT
Source organism: Centaurea solstitialis (assembly GCA_030169165.1). Taxonomy (NCBI): domain Eukaryota; kingdom Viridiplantae; phylum Streptophyta; class Magnoliopsida; order Asterales; family Asteraceae; genus Centaurea; species Centaurea solstitialis. The sequence continues at coordinate 57,236,527 of CM058045.1, read as the reverse complement.
TGACTAAATTAAAAAATAGTTCAACTGCCTCAAAAAGGTGAACTTACCAATGTAACATCATTAATGTCAGCCAAACATTACACCAAGTGCTCTTTAACACATTAAACGAATATCAAAACCGTCATCGAAAATCAACATATAGATAATTTGGAAAAATATTTTCTACTTCTGAACATCAGCAGTACGTGAATTTTTCCACTGTTTATGTTACGTGCAACCAATAAAATTCTGAAACTGATAAACCTTAGAATAAGCATACTGGATTAAATGAGAGGAAAAACGGGAAAAAATGAATATTCGAACCAATTGAGAGTTGATAAGTTGAATTTACAAGTGACATGGAAGTTCATATTAGTGTTATATAATGGACAATTGATTGCAACTACTCATAGGAGTTTTTGAGATTAAGACTTGAAATATCAGCTTTCAGATTAAAGTGGTTTTTACTCGACATACATGGTATAGAAAGATTTCAGTATGCTTTTTAAAAAACCTAGAGGAGGCCAAACGATAATGTCAAACATAATATACAGACACATGATGTACTTTGACCATTTTAGAAACACAAAAGAATATACTTGTTTTTAGTTGCATGATAACGTCATAGATCTAAGGTTGTCCAAAAATAGTGAAGAAGGTAAAAAGCTTATACCATATAGCCAGACTGTTGTTGCCAATCTACTACCGCACTCACACTCCTGACACCAGGTCTATGGCCATGAATTGAAGAGAAGGCAGTTACGAGTTTCTGTTTACCCCGAGAAGTGTAATCTTTCCATATACGAACATTACCATCACCTGCATTAAGTAACCACACCACAAGAAGCAAATGAATACAAATTGTAATATTAAATGTAAAAAAATCAGTACGACTGTCTAATGAGTTGAGAAATATAAAACTTACTTGAAGCTACAAGGAGCAAGCTTTCATCAAGCTCGTTCACCAAGCATAATTTTGATATCCCTTTGTCCGGATTTTCATGATTATTGAAACTGTTGAGCAAGGTTGCTTCCTCGTAATTCCATATTCTAGAAAAAAAAAGCCCAAAATCAGGAATAACTTTTGAAGGACAAATTTTAAGTTAACAAAATTTCAATGGCAAAAACTTCATATGACACTTCACAATCCACATCAACACGTGAAACAATAAATACACGCCTTGCATGAAAAAAAAAAAAAAAAAGACGCTAAAATACAATCAAAACTAGTCAAACATGATCAGAAAATGATGTTTTTACGCCAGAGTTACCTAATGCTAGTTGAGTTTGAAATGTTTTCCCTTGGAAAATCAACATACATAGAATATTGATGATCCACATTATGAAGTGCTACTAAAAGCATGTACATTGTAACCCTTCTTTTTTCTTAGATTTGTCAGAAACGATAAAATCTCATGTTAGCTAGGTGATGTTAAAGTTGCTCGAAGTACAAGCGTGCATGTAGGTAGTTATTACTTTATGATTTGTGGGGTATTCTCATTTAATTTGGCACAGCGCACATTAAATGCAACAGTGTCGTATCGTCAAAATATAGTTTGTTTTCAAATTAACCACATATGCCATAAATGTTAAAGAAGCTTAGGAAGGTAGACAAAACAGATAACATGCTATATTAGGGGTCAACCATGGATTCTGTTTTCAAAAGGATGGAAATTGATTGCAACGATTATATGGGTTGAAGCATATGTAGATAATAATATTTAGAATGAATAGAATAAACTTAAGGATCCACCTTGGGGCAATCTATAAAGTTACACCCAAATCCGTTCATGTAATGCAAACAACCCCTATGCAAAACACAAGGACCACTTACAAGGACTTCCCTCCACAACCCTCACGAAGTTCAAGAGCATCGGTACATTCGCTATCCTACTTTTCAATTAAACAACATTTATTTCTTAGTGGCTTGCAATTAGTATGTTTCTTACTATTTATGAAGCATCAGAAACAAGTAATACAACACATTATATTTAAAGATCTTTTGAGAGAAATCAGAAGGTCCCATGCAGCATAGTGGTCTTGTAAACAGAGATAGTAAAGATCATGAAAGAAATCAAAAGGTTCCATGCATCCCAAATACTAAAGAGGACATAGAAATAAAAGAAATAAATTATTGCTTGCAAAGGCCGCTTTTTGGAGAAGTTAAAAAAGAAATAATTGTGGAAGTTAAAAGATATTGGTGTTACACATTTCCGAATTAGGTGGAAGTTAAAAAAAGAAATAATTGTGCATCCAGTGATTGAATGGTTTAGAAAACGGCACTGGATTATCGAACAGAAAGCTACTAGCATATGGAAGTAGGGTGCAATGATCATTAAATTGACAGCCAAGGAGGTGGTCCATGGTCCAATTAAGTAGAGTAGGTCAGAAACACAACCTTCCCTTTTACAATACTGTTTTACAAAAAGATTGGACAGTCGGTATCTTTTTTTGCTAGTGATGGAGGACCGCAAAAGATACCTAGAAGATAATAAACTACTGTACGCTGTATGCTTTTAATCAACATATCAAGTGGAGTGACGAGAAAAGGCAATGCATATTGCATAGTTGGAAATTGAACACATTGAAATTGAAAAAGATAGATTAATATGAACGTGATATAATATACGAGGTGCAAAGTTAGTCGTGTTGACAAGGAACAAAAAGATGCATGAAAAAATTGCAAAAACAAGGTAGTTTGGAAGGATTTCTTCCATTAAGAGAATAATGAGAAAGCAAATCATAAGGTGCGAGTGAGATCGATGAAATGGGGTGAAGTGCAAAACTTAGGCCAGCAACTACCATCAATACACTTCACTTAAAATCATCAAGTTGACTAGTCACACCAAGACAACAAAGAGACTGCAATGACTGCTCACATGTTGGTAGAAAACAATCCATCAAATTATTGGTATCCAACACTCCATCCATTTCACAAGAATCTTGTGTACCATAACTTAAAACACTCTAAAATGCTGCATGAAATTCATAAACTCAGAGATCAGTCACTAGACATATTTGGCAATCTAGACCTCAAATATACGATTTCTTAGAACTTCAATAACCCTTCCTTAAAATAGTTAAACTGCATTCAGTGTGGTACTCCCATATTTGGTCCTGCCCCTCTGAAACACAACCTGGAATGAGAGTTCACGATCGCAATTCCCCAAATCTGTAAGTGAAATCTTTTAAAAAGACAAGAGTAAAAATTTCAGGCATACTACTCTACCAGCACTCAATGATTTCTCGTATTCATCATAATAGAAGAATTGTCACATATGGATGGCTAAAAGGGGGTCGTCAATTTGTTCAACCGAATTTAGCTTATTAGCTAAAAGGGGGTCGTCAATTACTTCACCAAATAGCACCCCCAGCCTTCCAAAAAGAGTCAGAAATAAACCTCGTTGAAAGTAGCAGAGTTCAAGCTATAGCCATTATCCAATTCTCTGTCTAGTTCTGTTTCCTGATTTCAGAAGTGTTCATCTATCAGCTGTTTTCAGTTTCAATGTACACCTAAACCCAAGTAGTTATTTATTTTGTAATCCTCCTTCAACCATGATTGAAAAGTGAGCACTTATGCAATCAAATTTTCCAAACCCAAGCAGTCGTTTACTTTCTCCTTTTTTTACTACAAAGAGATCTCCAAACATCCTTAGACGGCAGTTATCTATTGAAAAGAGTCACAAAATATGAATATTTTGAAAAGGAAATGTGGGGAAGAAGAGAAAGTGCAAACAAATGAAATCCCAAAGGCCGTAACACTAAACTTCAACAAACAGCTATAGACCGCATAAATATCTCAATCGTCAATAAAAACAGGAGAAATGTTGTAATGAAGACAGTCTAGCAAAACAAGGATATTGATATAGGATAATATAGATCAAAAGTCGGTAGATTTTCAAATGCATACAATTACTTAACTATATTTATCCAATCTTAAAGACAGAATTTCAACAGCAAAAGAAGCAATCCAAATATCACAAAGGGGGAACAAAGCTAGCATACCTGATGCATTCACCCTCATCTGCAGCAACCACAATCGGAGAGAAAGGTTGCAGCAAAGCTGTTTTAGCACCAGTCTCGAATTTTGTATCCCACCGAGCAATTGGATTATGAAGATTGCTCCCAGCTGAAAAACGGAAGTGATACTAATATCAGCTAAAGTAAGAATGGTCAAAGTTATATACACAATTGGTAGGTGGACCCACAAGAATGTTGGCACTTTGTGATATGCTCCAGAGCAAACTTTTCCCTTTCTTCACGCCTAGCTATAATCTCTTCGGTCCCATCAGTTGCTGTAAGAAGTGGTTTCGAAAAATGACTGCAGCTCCAATTATAGATAGTTGATTGAGGAAGAAAACTGCGCTCTGAGGATCCTGGAACTCCAGGAGAACCTAAAAGAGGATCAGCTAATCCGGAATCCATTAGATGTGGTCTGAATTCAAGAGAACAGACTCTGCGCATTCCGATTCCTGTCAAGTAACTTGGTCGTGGAGGGCTAACAGGAGGAGTTCTAAATGTCGTCAGAGGTAGATGACCTGTTCACAGCACAAGAGATATAGATATTAAGTGGAAAATTCAGGAAAGGTATAAGGAAATCAAGATGAATTAATAACTGAATCAAATGACATAATATGTATCATAAAGTATGAGTTCAAGCACCTTCTGAATTGAGGCATAGAAAAAGATTAGGGTAAATTACATATTTGGTCCCTGTGGTTTACATTTTATTGTACTGTTGGTCCCTATATTGAAATAATTATGAAAAAGGTCCCTGTGTTTTACATTACATTGCACTGTCGGTCTCTGTGGTTTACACTATATGGCACTGTTGGTCCCTGTGGTTTCCCCTATATTGCACTGTTGATCCCTGTGGTTTACATTATATTGCACTGTTGGTCCCTGGAGTTTACACTATGTGGCACTGTTGGTCGCTGTGGTTTACATTATATTGGTTCCTGTGGTTTACACTATATTGCACTGTTGGTCCTTGTGGTTTAGACTATATTTTAAACAAGGACCAACAGTGCAATATAGTGTAAACCACAGGGACTTTTTTCATAATTATTTCAAAATAGGGACCAATACAGCAGTGAAGTGTAAACCACAGGGACAAATATGTAATTTACCCAAAAGATTAACAATTAACATTACATAAGAAGCATAACAAAAAGAAATAAGAAGCAACGTACCCCCATTCATATCAAACCAAGAAGACGAACGAGCTAATCCAGCAAGACTATTGGCAGTATTTGAGGATTCGCCTGGACGTACACTGCCTGTGGTGGGCTTGGCAGACTTTGTCACAACCTGTTCGATTCCAATGATAGAAAGGACTCGCCGGCCCAGACCCGAAATGCGTGGTGATGGATCCTTCGCTAGCGTCAACATTGCCGATACGCACTGTGAATACAGGGCATTGTCTAACTGCCGCGGTTTTGTATGGTTGACGACCCCATTTGTAATGCAGTCATTCAGTACGCCAGGATCGGAGTGTTGTGACGAATCATCCGAAAGTGGAGAACCATGCATTATCCCAGATGTAGCAAGGGGGCTGCTGGAAGAAACCCGTGCATCTCTTGCACTTGATTGGCTGTCACCTCCCACCCTTGACAACGGACCAATTTGAGAATACTGGTTAGGAGTGCTATAGCCACTAACTGAACCCCTAACGGTAAATGAAGGCAAAGAACTAATCACAGAGTTGGACTGGGGTTTCCAATATGCAGCAGCAATAGATTTCAGGTGCCTATTGTGGCCGAATGCAAAGCGTGCAAGAGCTGTAAATTCAGATTGAAAGACCAATTAAGATTCAATTTTTTTACTGGGTTAGTCTAAAAACAGCTTCTCCATTTAAAACAATTCAATATTATCAGCAAAAAAATCAAGAAGTGAAGCAGTAACTAAAGTTAGCATGTACAATGCCAACAAAACAATAATAAAATATGCAACCCTGAAAGTTATCCAACAACTATTAAGTTTGAGCGTAGTCAGCATCTGGATTCATATGTGATTGAGAACATGAGAAGCCTTATAGATATTCCCTTGCCTAAGAGTTCTTAGATAATCCTTTTGTACCAGTAAGAAAGATTACTGAAAGCTCCTTTTATTGCAGAAATTGTTAACTGTCTCGTGTACGCATTCTTAACCCACAGCCAAAAAAGTGGTTCTTTTACTTTGAAAGTCGAAACCCTGTTCTAGAGTCTTAGGTATCAGATAAAAAATACAGTAGGGTGACTACAAATCATATTAGAGATATGATATACATGATTCCCGGATATGTAATGTATTACTCAATCAACATTTAGACAACCAGCTATGTGGAAGCAGAACAGCTAACCAGCATAACTCGGTATTTGTTACAAGTTGTTCAGAGCAGAATATACCCACCCGCATGAACAAAATTCCGATATTTTGGCAATAAACGAGCAGTTTATAGTGGCCAACAATAAAACTAAACATCAACTCGCATCCACCCAAACCGTCTCCCCTGGTGTTCTAAAAAGCATAAACAAAGCATAAGAGGTTGACTGAGCTTCATCTAAGCAGGATTAAGGGGAACCATAAGCGTTTACTTTAGTATATAAAGTTACAACGATTTTGAATGATGTCATTTTTGTACAATTGCTTCTTCTAAAAAAAGGATCGTGAAAATTCCCTCCAAGTCAATAGAAGTCAATTGATGAAAAGATGTTTAAGGTTGATTCTCTTAAAAGAAAATTGCCACACTTATTTCAACAGATAGTTGCTAATCAAAGTGCTAGAAGATGCTTAGAACACTAGCGTCCCCTATGACGTATAATTTCTCTAAAACTCACCTCTCATCGAAAGCTTGCAAGTGATTCATATAAAACAAAAATTGAAATGTGACATCTTCTATCATTTCTTCCAGCATCATTAAACAAAAGTCATGGTACCACAGAACCAAAAGAAAGAAAAAAGATAAGAAGATCAGGTGAGGTGAGGTGATATGAATATTTCCATCATACAATTATGTTAACTAACCTTAATCCATAACCTTCCAAAATAATAGCTCTTAAGCCAAGCAGATAACAAAGTATAAACCGTCCCTATGTGGATGAAATTTATAGGGAGAATTACAACTGGCATAACATACCTACTGCAAGCTCTGCCCTGACCAACGGACTTCCATCTGAAACAACATTCAAAAGGCTTTTAACAATACTTATTTCAGCCCCAACTTTTTCATCGTCGTCACGTTCATCGTCTCCAGCATCCCTAGATGAGTCAAATCCAACATCAAGTAGAGTGCCCAATGCAAAAACAGCAGAAGCTCTAACCTGAAAAGAAGTGCTTTTCCGATCATTGAATGTAAAGTCAAATTATCATATACGTTGAGCATTTTAATAAAAAAGATATCGAACCTCGGGTTGGGGCTCAGATAGTAGAAGTGAAAATACAGTAGGAGCATTCGCCTGCAAGCCTATTATTTGTGCTTCAGTGAAATCTTCCCATAACTTTCCCAGACAAAGACATAGCCACTGTAAAAACAATGGCTCAGTTTGGGTGTCGTTTGGCGCTGAACCACCTTGAAGATGTTTCAAGCAGACGTGAATTAGATTCGCTTCAATACAGGCTTCTTGCCCCTTTCTGTGTCCATCAACAATGACAGTCAAAACAAATGCAGCCATAGCACGCTGTTCAGGGTACGCTTCCACACTGTCCAAAAACCTGATAAAATACGTATGCCCAGTATCCTTAACTAGATCAACCTGGCATGACTGTCAATTCAAAAGAATATGTCAGTTAAGGTTATCATGCTATATGAACAGAAATAAACGGTAGGGGTAGCATTCAGATTTCAAAGTTAGAGAGAGAAACATGTAAATTATATACAAATACATCTAACACGAGATGAACAGAGAAGGTCCTTGTAACATACCTTATCAAGTGCTAAGATCTTTGTCCATATGAACACTAGAATTTGTCGAAGTTCAGGCGTAGTTGTCTGCAATAGCTTCAGAACATACGGAAAAATCCCGACTGACAAGGCCTACCAAAAAAAAGTTGCCATTATAAGATGATTCGCTAATCGTTATGAAATATCATTAACAACCTGCCACTAGCCAATTAATGGCAAAAGTCAAACAACCTACCAAATCAACAGCCCATGGACCCATATCAAGAAATCTTCCCAGAAGCACAAGTGCACGGAACCTGTGGCATTGACTGAGTAAAACCTGAGACATAAGATATTTAAAATAGTCAACACTTGATGCAAATGCATCGAAGGAACATATAAAAATGGATAAAGGCCTCATAGGGACTACACTTCGCAATTGGTTTACATTATGTCAGAACAAGAAGTAATTAATACTAAACAGAAGAAACAAAACATGCTTGCTGCTAATAGCATCAACAACCATGAGCCTAAAAGCTTGTCTCCAACTAGTCCCTCTTCCACTACATAACTATGCAAAATGAGCTCTGAATCACACATGTATCATACATATATAGAGATACTAACTACCCAATAAGTACCCACCCAGTTAGTGGTGGGTCAATGAACAGCAATAAATAAGAACCATCATGAAAAGTTCTCCATCAACAGCAGTAAGATAGACAAAGAAGAGATAATAATTTCAGGACTCCTAGGGGGTGTTTGGGAGTGCTTATCAGCTTATCTCCTTCCGCGAGAAGTTAAAATGTTTTGCCTTTTTAAGAAACTTCTTATCAGCTTTCCCAGGAAAAGATAAGCCAATCCAAACACTTCAAAAATAGCTTATTGTTTGCCAGGAAGAAGCTAAGCAGTTTTCAAAAGCACTCCCAAACCCCCCCCCCCCCCCCCCCCCTCTCAGGTAGGAACTAGAGAAACACTTCTTATCACCAGCCACAACATAAAACGAGAATGAACTTAACAGTCAGAGAGAACCAGTAAAAAAGACATGCCTGAAGAACAATAGGCAACTGCTCAGGTGGTTTCTTATGTTCAGACCCATGATCAAGCCACACCTCAAATGCTGTCAACTGTTCCGTGAAGAAAGGACTTGGCTGTAAAAATCATTACAACAACATTAAGGAATTGATAATCTAGCATCCATGCAGCAAATGAGGCTCTTATAAACTTTTACCAAAAATCAATCTAAACATGCATAAATCAGACCTGAAACTCCGCAGTAGGATCCTCAAGCAACGTTGGAAGCTGAGAAAGGCAGATTTCAGCAGCCATGTCCCATGCATCCCTGGAATGCACATAATGACAAGTGGTCACACCATAACTATAATACTCGAGAATTATAACATCATAAACATATTCATGTACGGCTGTACCTACCACATATGGTGCTGATGAGTTGGAGGCAGCATTGGATAAGATACAGGCGAACAATTTGCCGAACGCATAATTCTCTCCGCAAGTAAAAAGTTCCGAAACAAACTGGCCACCAACAGATCTTGCCTGAATAGTCTCTGAAATAGATCTGCAATGAATAAAAATCAAGTACTGCCTTCTAATTCAATCACTGAAATGAAGAGCTAGGCGCATAAAAAGAGGATCATTATCAAATACCATGTGGAAGAACGTTCCAGGCAATCGTGTCCGTAACTGCAGTAAAAATCCAGTTCAGCTCGCCAAGAAGGGTCTTACGGTCAGTTTGGCGGCCAGGTATTCTGTCTATAAGCGAATAATCAAGAGACTCATGTAGTAACGAACGAGTACAGAACCTGGAAAGTTGCACTATATCAGAAAATCGCCAAGCAGAATAAAGTAATCTACTGTAATCAAGCCAATTAATTTCAGTTTGTATCTTTGTTATTAGTATTTCACTGGTAGTGAGCACTGTTGTCAATAGCGCAAAATAGCGATCTCGATAGTGATAGCGCAAAATAGGCGCTATTTGATTTGTAGCGATAACGATGGATTTTTTTTGTTTTTTATTATTTGTTCTTGAGTAAATATTAGGGTTTTCACTTTGTTATCTAATATATATAACAGATTAAGACTTAAGACACTTAGTATTATGTTTTGTTCTCTAATATATATAATAGTTTAAGACTCTTAAGGTAATATATTAATATATAGATATACATTGTATCTTTTAGAAGTCTATGGCTATTTTATTTATCGTTATTCGCTATGTAGCATAGCAGTAAGCTATTGCTATTTTGCGTTATTCGCTACTGACAACTATGGTAGTGAGTAATTGGAAGAACATTCACCATCTCAACGCAATCTTGATGGGGGTTGTAAGGCAGGAAGTGAACACATCAGCAGGAAATTCATGACTTTGTGGTAGGGTCTCATGTGCTTCACAAGCTGCTAGTAAAATACAGTCTCTTGATGAAGTTCCTGAAGAACTCGATGGCGTCCAATCCTGGAGCTATATATAAAAAGATGATAATGTATTTAGGCACATGCTAAAAAGAAAAAGATTAATGATATCATCAGGTCACAGATAGCCTATTTTTGGTACCTCAATGAAGGCATTGATGATCATCCCTGCAGCAGAGCAATCAAAAACATATATTGATGGAGTCTTCAACCATGAGTCAAGATCGCTAATAGGCAAAGGGATATACTGTGTATAACTCTACAACATTTGACACCAAAAAACAGGATTAGTCCAGCAAATTTATTTTAAAGAAGGTATGAAGAGAGTGAGACTCCAAGTTAAAAATATATATATTACCCTGTTAAAAAACCATATTTCACCATTGGCGGTTGGCTTAGGTACACCATGACCATTATAATGAAATAGAACCCTTTCAGATTTGGCATACTTCCGACATGTGGTACAGAGTTTCTTCACTTCTTCCACAGTGGGATCTAACTGAATCTTGTACTTGGCCTGTTCATAGTCCATTAAGTTCAGACGACCCTCCTATTGAAATTTGCAAGTGTTCAATGGGTGTAGTTAAACAACAATCTCACCTTGGGCTGCCACCTTTCGTACTGAAAACTCAATGTTTTCCCAATTGTTTCAAGTGCTTTTTGAGGGGCCATAGAGAATGGATCTGAGACCAAATATATTGACATATGGCAAGATGTAAGATGCTTTCAAAAAATACATGCATCATTTTAATCGACAAGGCTAAACTTCTTGGGGGAAGCAATACCCTCCAAAGAGTAATGTCAAAAACAAACTTAAGTTTATGACTACAAAAGGAAGAACAAAGCAACAGAAACTATTTTTCTGATGGTTTGAAGCTATCATTTTACAAAATTATGACTAAAATCTGGTATGTAAGTAAGTGATAGCCATTTAATTGAATATATCTGAATTCTGAAGCACTATACATTTTTTGTTTAAAAACCCTCAATACTTTGAAGAAGAAATAAATATGACAGTAGAAAGTGGTCCTAAAATGCATAAATGGAATTAGAATGTTGACTAGACATGTATGCCTAACAAAAAAAAAAAGAACATGAATGGCAAGGTTATACCTATCCAGCACTCCATTCTGGCACAGGGTGAAATCTTTATAACATCAGGCGGATCCACGCTGATATTTAAACATAGAACAAGAGCAACACATCCTGTTTTCATCTGCAGTTAAAAAGAGAACTTTCAGAATTAGTTAGACAAGTATATTATGCACAGCTCCTTCATGAAAACTTTACTTGCAGAAGGCATAGAACGGGTTTACAGAACAGAGTAACCCAAAGTAAACACTCCTACAGTTAGTACATTGGTAGGTAGAAGGCTGAAACTTGATAGAGCAGTGTGAAAATTTTTTAAAAAGAAATGTTATGATCTTGTGTAAAACAAGCACTTGCTTCTACTTTACCAAGTGCCATCCAGAACAGGCCATTCAAAAAAAGGTCATGGGATGCAAAATCAGTTCACAACCACATGAACTTAGAAATAATGAAGTTTCCCACGCTACAATCTCTTGTCTAAAAGCATAATAGTGAAGATGCACTAGGAAAAAATTCAACTACTTCCACTTGTAAGCATAATAGGTGAGAATTCTGCTTCATGGATAAATGAGGTGGTAGTTATATATAGATTTGTACGTATCGTAAAAGCTTCTAATTACTTCGATCATAAAACTATGATAGCAGTGAATTTTGTCAACAAGGCTTTATTAGTTGATATACATTTCAACTGCATTACGTTGCCTATTTCATTACAGTATATGCACAATGTTGTAGTGGTCGACAAGCATATCACGTTTTAGGACTGTATTACGAACATGACTGTGTAAAACTCGTCACCCTTTTACTTCTTGTGCCAAAAATAAGATTGCCTACACAAATACTTTTTCTAGCAACCGCATAAACTACTATAATCTTACAAAGACCCAAGTAAATCTCTTCCAATCTAAATCCTCACATACATATACCCGATAATGTGTAAGCTTTATCCAATCTAATACCATAGGAGGAACTTTTAAGTCAAGTTTGCAGACCCTCCTTTAGTTCAGAAACACTAAACCGCTTATTAGATGAGAGGTGCAATCAATGGACATGAGCACCATGAAATACTGCAATCTTGCACTTCATCCTCCCTAATTGTTCCACAATGTTTGGAAAGATTAAATTCGGTTAAAGAGCTAATGGTTTGATACAAAAGGAAGCTTATGCCAAAAAAGTCACATCCTTCTAGCTTCTCCTTTAAAACAGGTGGACATGGGCTAAATAGATCTAGGACCTCAAAATGTCGACCCCCCTCCCAAAAAAAAGAAAGAAAAAATTATATCCATCTTCAGATCAGGCCCCTTGTGGAGAACAAGTTGATGTTGACCAGTTGCACACATAGAAATATAAGTAGTTAAATGCAAAAAAGTGCACTAAAGAATCATGTTACAAGAAAAGGATATCTTACGCACACAAAAATCAAGCGACAGAGGAAGAAAAACTGCTACCCAACTACAAAAACTGTTATGTAGACTGCAAGATTTCGGACCATCCAAACAAAAGCTTCTTGATGACCTATCAACTTGGAAAGTACTCAACCATGTACTAGGGTCTTCAAAGACGGAAAAATATTTAGCAATCCTTCTATCCCGAAATAGTTAGTGTAGGCTAACTATAAACGCAATAGATAACCTCATACATTTCGAGTAATGAATAGCATTCATCCAAGCACTCATATCTAAAAGACTAATAATTGATATATTCCACTCCTTATACCCCCTTACAGCTTCTCCCATCTTAATCTTGTGCTAACCTCTCCTAACGACCGTCTCTTGTTATGAGTCTCTTTCAAAGGTCCACTTAGAGAATGAACAAACCATCACAACCTTCTCTCTCCTTGTTATTTTCAATCTTATCACTCGATATGTGGTTGAAAAACCGACATTGGCATTTGGCATCCACATTTTTGTTGAACTTGTCTTTCGTGGATTTGTCTCTTGGTAACCCACCATTTTCCCATGAAGGTAGTTACATAGTTGCAGGCCTCACAATTATGCTAGCATACCTTTCAACTTCATTTATTGCATTAAACTCTGAAACTTTGTTGCCATATGACCTGCCCCAGGCTTATCATATGGCTAACATCCTCATGCATCACTTCAGCATTCTAAAATGCAAATACGAGACACACTTCCTAGGTACAGAGAAAATCTTAGTGGTCAAGCTCTCAATGCAAACTGACATACAAACACATGGTCATATAGTTCCACATAATTAAGTAAATATTTTTGGAACCAACAACACAAATTCACAAAATATCCATGATTAGACTAAGTTGAAGCTTATGCAAGTATGCAACTATAACCAAACTAGGAAACAAACTCTAAAAAAATTCACTACCAATAACCACCCAAAAAAAACATAAACATCTATTTCAAACGCCTTACTAAGAGAGAAAATTTTACCCCCCTTGGCCCTTGCACGTATGAAAAGAATTAAGTGATTTTGGCACTGCCACAATTAACTTTTTACATTGCAGCCTTGGCCTTAAATTATCATTATTACCACAGCAAATGCTTGTTGAAACAGAAAGCTCAAGCAAATCTCTAAAACAAACTCCTTTTATAATCATGTAAAGTCCAACTAACCAAACGAACCCACCCAAAACTACAGGCTTTTTGTCAAACAATCAACCCTAAAACATACATCATAAGTATCAAGACAATTAACCTAAATTGGTAATTACAGCTAATGTGCAAGTATACATGATTCCAGGCCACCCCACTCATCCAATTAGTATTGAGTTGTAAACTAATAAGTTCAAAGAAAACAACCATATGAGCCTTCTTTTCCACACTCCTTTAACCACTTTCAACTTGACATACCAGCACATTATACCACAAGTATACATAAAAATGCATAATTAACAGAAAACACAACAAATTACCCGATCCTTAGGACGCCATTTCGATACCAATCCGCTTTCCGCCGGACCCGATGGGGTGCAAACCTCAAACGCATCATGCCGAAGCTCAGACAAAACAACATTTTGAGGCAAATACGCCATACTGGTAGCCGTAATCCCAGCGACCACCACCGCATTCCCATTCCCAACTCCATAGCTAGCAGTAGAAGTAGTATTAGTAGTAGCAACTGTCTCAGAATCTTCCTTATCCCTCCTCTGCACAGCAGCTACTGAATCAGAAGACGAATCCCTATCCCTATCCCTATTACCACCATCCACTTCTTGAAGAAGAAGAACGCTTTGATTCAAACTGGAATGCTGCGAATTGGAATAACCATCGATATGATTAGAAACCGCCATTGAAGACTGAGACTGAGAAAACCTAGACTCCATCAAATCTCCCAATGCCATCCAATTCCAAAACAAAGCCCTAGAATAGGACGACGACGAGGACAACCGTAAGCCGTCCTCCAAACGACCTAACGATTTACAAACTTTCGATTAAGAAAGAAAGAGAGAAATAGAGATAGATATAGAAGGTGGTGTGAAATAATCCCTAATCAACGAAGCCGCTAAACCAGCGGCGCATGGAGGAAATTGTTGTGAGAAATGAAAAGGAATTATCCAGCTTTCGTCCAAAAACCCTAGAGATTCGAAAAAGGATTATGGTTGAAAACCCTAGATGAAGAAGATGATAGAAGAAACCCTAGAAAGAGATGAAGAAGGAAGAAGCAGGTGATGATGATGATGATGATGGATTGAAGGTGAAGGGGGGGATATGGAGGCGCATGTACAGTAGTGCGGCTGAACCCAACCAAGAGAGAGAAAGAGAATCGAGGTCCCAAATGCTGAAATTTTTATTTTCTTTTCTTTTCTTTATTTCACTTATATATTTATATTTATATTTATTTATGGGGTTAAATAAATATAAATATTTATAATTTTCACCCCCTCAATTTCATATTTTGTTATAATTTTGATTACACTAGTGATCCTTGTGGTGGTTTATTTAAGTTTGGATTTGGTCCTTAGACACTATTTAGGCTATGTTTGACAAACTAGCTGATAAGCTAGCTGTTGATTGATAAGCTAGTTGTTAAACAAATTATGTTTGCTAAAAACTAGCTTATGAGTATGTAAAATGACCAAAAAAAGTATCTTTGGATTGAGTAGTTAATATTAATAACGGTATAATTGGAAAAAAACTACAAAAAGCTACTCAAAGTACCGTTTTAAAAAGCTAGCTTCTGGTACATGTCTAGATATAGCTTATAAGCTTACTTATTTTTGCCAAACGTAGCGTTATACTAATTGGCCTATAACTTTTTTAATTTAATAACATTTAAGGAGGCTGGAGTTAACAACTACAGTTAGCAAACTTTAGGGGACGTTTGGTTTGCAAAATATTTTTAGTGGAATGAAATCTGAAAAAAGAAGTTGGGTTTGAAGGAATTGGAATGAAATGTAATCAGGATTACTATTTATTTGGTTGATAGACATTGGATTGGAGTTTGTTAAAATAATTAAAGTCTGTCTGTTTGCTTCGCATAATGTAACTTTTGAATTGTATGATATATTAGTCAATGACCGAAATATCTTTTTTGAAGATTTGAAATCAAAATCCAATTATTGTGGTTCAAATCGGTAGTGGTTGGCAATAGTTTGGATCGATTGGGGTCACAATGGTGGTTCAAAATAGCAGTGGTTTAGAACAATGGTGTTCGAAAGTCGATGGTAGATGACGGTGGTTCAGAACGGTGGTAGTTGGTAGTGGTTTAAAATGATGGTGGTTCAAAGCGAAGGTGGTCGGCAGTGGTTCAAACTGGTGGTGGTTTGCGGTAGTTCAAACGGGTGGTCCTCAACAATAGTGGTCGACGGTGGTGGGTGGTAGCGGTTCAGACCGGTGGTCCTCGATGATGGTGGGCAAAAGCGATTCATATTCGATGGTAGGCAATAGACTTGGCAAAAAATGACACGACACGCTAACTCGACACGAACTCGACACAAAATAAATGGGTTTGGGTAACAGATTTTAACTCGTTTAAGTAAATGGGTTGACACGACACGACACGAAAACTAAATCATGTAAGGTCAGGGTCAAACATATCAACTCGAAAATGACCCGACTAACCCGTTTATACATATAGGTGTGTGTGTGTTTGTGTATATAAATAAAACTTTTTTTGACCTTTTTACTAATTTACGATTTATTTGGATTTTTAATATAATAATGTTTATGGATTTGGTTCAATCTTATAAGTTTGAATTATAAAATTTGGATTCCTAAACTTTTGCGAATTTTTTTATTTTTGATTTTTAGTTTTATAAATGTTAAACGGGTTAAATGGGTTAGGCGGGTCAACCCGTTTATTAAACGAGTCGGGTTAGGGTTGATATTTCTGACCCGTTTAATAAACGGGGCGGGTAAGGATCAAGCATTTTCAACCGTTTAACTTTGAATCTGACACGAACTCGACACGACACGACACGACACGACACGTTTGCCAGGTCTAGGTCTAGTAGGCAACAACGGTTCAAATCGACGGTGGTTGACGGAGGTTTATATAGTTCTACGTAAATCAAGTAGGGAACATTGAGTTAGCTTTTGTCTTTTTGAGAAAATAGGATGAAATGGAATTGAATTCCTTCTCAATTGTGATGGAATAACCAAATCCATGAATAGTGGAATGTGTAAAATTCAATTTCATTCCATAGGTAAACCTAACATCCAAATAAAAAATGGTCAATGGAATTGATCATTCCAATTACTTTAGATTCCACTGGAATACTGCAAAAAAAATGTCCCCTCATAAATCAGTTTTTACTAGACTTCAAGGACCAAAAGTATAATTCACTCCAAAATTAATATTGATTCATCCTCTTTTAAATAGTATTTTATGCACAAGTTTATATTGTCAATATGACCATAATATTAATAGTATTCAAGGAAAAACCTAAAAGAAAGGAAAACCAAGGAACACGTTTGTAGGCGTTCATATTGACATTATACACTTGTGCAATATAAATAGTGTGTTAAATATAAGGACATATTATCAATATAGATAGTTTGTTTGAAGGATTAAATCTAAAATTTGAACAAACTATATGGATCATCAACATAACTTATTCTTTTCATAATTTTGATTTTGATTTTCTTTCTTGAGATTATAACAACTGAATCTTTGTATATGTGTAAGAATCTTTTAAATAGAGAAAATATTTTTCTTGTTTCAACAAATTTTTAAGGGTTTTCTGCAAATGAAGAAAGTAAAAACAAGAGAGAAGAAAAAAAGTTATCTGTCCATAAAATAGAGAATAAATCTTTTGATTTAATTGTTGATAAAAGAAGATATATTTATCATTACTATTAAAAGGAAATATTGTAAAAGTATTTCTTCCAAAATGTCAAACATGAATAAAATGAAGATTTTGAACCTCCATGTATATTATTATTGTTATTATTTTGTTTTGTTTTTTCTTTAATAGAATCTTCATAACTTTTTAAAAATTGTAGAAAGGGAGAAAGAGCAAAAATAAAGAGAGAAAAAGTTTAAAGTTACATTTTGGATGAAAAAAAGATACATTAATTACTTTTTGTCTTTAGAGGAGAAAAGAAAAATATATACAAAATTGTTTAAAAAATTTGTTAGAGAGATAAATACGAAGTGTTTATAGTAAACTTGATATTAAAATATTGTAAATATAAAACTATTGAAATATATATTATTTCTTAAAAACGTTTTGACTTTATATTCTTGTGTTTAATATAAATTATGTAAAAAACATAGAAAATACTCTAAAAATCATTAATTTACAAAACTATGTTGAAAGGTTATTAAATATTTGATACGAAGCTATTAATTTTTAATAATACAGTTAAAAATCTAAATACATAAGCCATATAAATTATTGAAAATACTCTAAAATGTTATTTTTGGAAAGAAAATAATCTAGAAAGTTGCTATAAAAGAACATTGATTTTGTTTAACAAATTTTCTGATTTTTCTTGTGGCTTTACATATTGTTTACAATAAATGCAATAACAATGGCGGTAAAAATGTGAAAACTATATTATAACTCCATTGGCTTTAATTAATTGTGATAACAAGAGTATCTTTATTAGCTTTTTATAACTGACAATATAAAGAAATACAATAACTTTTTGAGAAGAAATAAAGTGTCATTAAGTGTCTTTTAATTCTTTGCTAATTTACTTGCAAACTTTTACTCAATAATCTTTTTAAGAAAGTGTGTCTTTTATTCAATATTAGAAAGTCCAAGTTCAACAAAATCTCAAAAAAAAAAAAAAAAAAATTGAGGAACATGTTTATACCTCTTTAGTTAGATTATATGTATTTCTAAAAGTAATTTGTAACATGTAAATATTCATAGAACTAATTTGTAATATACATACGTGCATAATACACAAAAAACAACTTAGGGTATGTTTTTTTGCAGTTTAATGAGCTTAGAGTAGGGGTGTAAGTGAGCCGAGCTGTTCGTGAGCTACTCGGGATCGACTCGTTAAAAGCTCGACTCGAGCTCGAGTTAAACGAGCCCGAGCCGAGCTCGAGCCTTATTTCGAGCTCGTTTAATAAACGAGCTCGAGCTCGAGCTTTTACAATTAAGCTCGCGAGCCTAAACGAGCCTCAACTAATATATATTATATAAATATATATTAAAAATAACTATTAAATAATTAAATAATAAAAATATTAAAAAATAAAAAATACATAATAAATATTGATTTATAGGTAAACGAACCGAGCTCGAGCCGAGCCCGAGCTTGCTTAATTCTTGACGAGCTCGAGCTCGAGCTTGACAGATAAGGCTCGAAACGAGCCGAGCTCGAGCTCGAGCTTTATACACTTAAACGAGCTGAGCTCGAGCCTAATCGAGCTCGAGCTCGGCTCGGCTCGTTTACACCCCTAGCTTAGAGCATCCACAATGGAGGTTATTCACGGGGTTTTTCTTGGGGTTTTTACAGGAACCTCCACTGTGGGACATAGGTTCTTGTCCAGTCACAGGTTCTTATTGGAACCCAGGTGCTTGAACAAGAACCCGGGTTCTTGTAATACTTTCCATTTCTGTTATTATTTTATTTATTATTTTTGTTATTTCTTAACTATTTTTTCTTTTAATAAATCTATACAACATATGTATTGTGCAATAAAACATATATATTTAATTAAATAAAAAAGTTATTATAAAAAATTGTTTTTTATTTCTTATAAATTATTATACAAATTTTATAAGTTGTTTTTAAGAAGTTTGATTTTTTAATTATTTCATTATATTATGTTTAGATTATGTTTATATATTTTTCTACATGTTAATCAAAATTAGATAACTCAACACAAATATTCCAAGGTTCCATCCATGAATTCTATAAATATCTTCAAATGAATTCCGAGATACGCTCAAATGAAGTCCATCATCAACTCCGCTCCAACTTGGTCAAACATATTTGCTGGAATCGAGATTACGAGTGATCTATATTATAAACTATTTACTCATCCTTTTTTTAAAGATTAATATTTCTGTAACGTTGTACCTCTTTTTTTTTAAGCAAGCATATGCTAAACCAAGAAAAGTCAAAAACAATACAACCAATAAACACACAACAAGCAGCATAACCTCAAGCTCGAACCGAACGTTGTACCTCTTTTTAATTGTAGTATAAAATTATATTTTTGTCTTAATTGTTTTTCATATATGTTAATAAAATATATAAAGTGAAAATTAATAAATTATATATATATATTAAATTTATATAATAATTGATAAATAAGAAAAGGAAAGTTAGGTTTTTGTAAGAACCTCCACTGTAGAGTTTTAAGGAGGTTCTTACTTTGTTGAGGTAGCAATGATGTGGCAGAGAAAAATATGGCAAGTGAGATTCTTAGAGGTTCCACCAATGTGGATGCTCTTAATGACACTCACAACTTATTTTGTCAACTATACATGATTGTTTATTTGTGGCTTAATAATATGGAAAGTGGCTATATTCAGTAAGCTTTTAGGACGGCGCTCTATGTAGAAGGCCAAGTTTTGTCGAAATCTATCTTTGCCCAATTGAAAAACACGTTCATTCCATCTATGAAAAACTCTCTTAAACAAATAGATGTTTTAATCCAAACAGACAGAAACAAACAACTTTATTCATACATGACTTAATGGGAAACCAACCAACCAACCCCTTAGTTTACTTATATGCACAAATGCATACGATCTAGATGAAGGGTTATAAGAGTGTTCCTTAGGTTTTCGTTTCTTTAGGTTTCTTTGAAGATGGCCCAAAATATATACATACACAAAAGAAAATGGTTATTATGGTTTTAAAAAACTTTGGTTTTCGTCACTTGACTTTCAAAATTACACTAAGTATTCAACAATGGTCATTTATTTCTAATTTCATCATTGGCAATAACAATTGTTAAGTTATTATATGTTATATGTTAAGTCATTTATTTCTAATTTCATAAGAATTTTGGTTTTTATGTCCCCTTTTTAGGTCTTTATTTGTAACGACCTGGTTTCTAAAAACAACTTTAAAATTATAAATCAACCATAAATACTGAAAACCAACCAATATCGACTAAATCCCAGAATCACCTCAAATACAATGACAAAAAGAATATATCTCTAACCGTAATATATAAAATATCTAACGGAGACTTAAAGGATCTATGATTACACAAAACGGTAACATAATATAAGCAAACTGATCGATACTACCAAACCAGCAATCGAAACTACCTTCACCATAATAACAACTGCTTACCATTTTCCTTAATAAAGTCCATTTGAAATGCATATTTTTTTTAAATGGGGGTTAAACCATACAGTCTAGTGAGTAAATCCTTGTCAGTGAACAATTCAATAAACCATTTATAATGGAAATCTTTAAATCAGATATTAACCCCATAGACCCGCAAGCATTACAAATCAATTAGTCATGAGTTACCTCTTAAGCACAACATCCCTCCCAGGTAACTAACCACAACAATTGCCACAATTCAACCGCATACACCTTGATAAGCTCGCAGTCAATATCGGTTGTGGCTCACCACACAAAAGAAATTCGCGGGCACTATATATGTAACCCCCTGCTCGAACCTTTACAGTCCTAATTTCTAACACACTTGACTTATGTTGTGAAAGTTCCTTATTCCCAATAGTTTATAATCAACCCACATGTGTTAATAATAACAACATGTAATAAAATCCGTTTATAGTTTACGATAATATCTCAAATATACCAAACTGATATAAGAATGAGATATTAACCATTTAAAATATATGCATTTCAGTTCAAAAATAGTTAAAAGAAAACTCACTCTCATAACAATAAATGATACAATTAATTTCAAAAGATATAAAGACCGTAGATATTGAATATTCTCTGTAGAATCAAACTCTCAAACTTTCTCCATTGAACCTTACAAGCAAGAACTGTTAGAGCAAATATTATTGTATCCAAAATAACGAGATGAGGAAATAATATACAAGTCAAACAAAGTCAAAGTATGGATGTCAAAGAAGAAATGATGTCAAATAATATACAAGTACAAGATTGCAGATGCTTCTCCCATGAGAACCCCAATGGCGACAGGCACAAGACTTCATGGAGATTTAAATGGTCTTCCTGTATAGTGTAAACTCTACAGAGGTATGATTGAGTCTCTATTTTATCTCACTGCAAGTAGACCTGATATCATGTTCACCACTTGTATTTGTGCACGATATCAGGCTAACCCAAAAACATCACATCTTTCTACTGTTAAGCGTATTCTCAAATATCTTAAGAAGACTCCAAGACTTGGTCTCTAGTACCGAAGGAATTTTGGATTTGATCTCATTGCCTATACTGATTTGGACTATGGTGGATGACAACTTGACAGAAAGAGCACCTCTGGCAGCTGTCAGTTTCTAGGAGGCAAATTGGTAAGTTGGTCTTCCAAAAAGCAAAACAGTGTCTCAACGTCTACCACAGAGGCTGAGTATGTAGCTGCAACAAGTTGTTGCTCCCAGACTCTATGGATGTAAACCCAACTTCGAGATTATGGCTATTTGCTTAACAAAATTCCCATTCTTTGTGACTCAAAGAGTGCAATAGCAATCTCTGCCAATCATGTCCAACATTCCAAGACAAAACATATCGACATAACGTACCACTTTCTAAAGCATCATGTTGAAGAAGGTAATGTCGAAATGTTGTAACAACTCAAATCCAATTTACAACATTTAACAGAAAAATTTAACAGAAACTCAACCAAAGTAACCATGACAGCGGAAGTATTGCAAAAAGGCTACAGTTTTAAAATTTATAATGTTTAAAATAAAATCCAACATTTGATTCATAGTTACTCCTCAATGAGGTCCAACCAAAACCAGATAATAAGTTTCAATCAACCAAACCATTGTAAGTCTCAATTATAAAATAACTTTCCCCCCAAATAACTGAGCCGAGCCTTGTCCACGTCGTAGTATCAAGCAGGTCCCTTTCCCTTATCCTTGCCGGAAGAACCTGCAACTAAAGAGTAAACCATGACGGGTTAAGCTTTACACTTAGTGAGCACAAACCACACTATATATAAACCACATATCACATAAGCACATACGAAAACAAGATCTGGTCATGCAACACACAAATGTCCTTACGGCTCTCTACCATCAAGGACCGTAGACTCTGGTACCAGGCTACCACACCACCGATACCCACGGTGGCCACCACCACTACAATGGGCACGCCCAAAGATACATGCCAGTCTTATATAACCACAACACGTATACGCACATTAGCATACATAGCTACACATAGAGGTATCATTTAGGGGGAGATTGTTGATCCAGCTCTCCTAAGACCTGATGAAATGATAATGATCCTGCTACTTTACTTAGTGAATAGGTTTTTACTTATGTTATAGCTTGAGGAATTATCACTGAATCTGTTCAGTGTTATTCCATGTTACTTATGCTGTAACTTATTTTTATAATCATCAGGATCAGGATCAGAAGATGAACGAGCCTGTTCTGTAGTCTACTGATCCTCACCACCAAAGTGAAGACCTCCTGAAGACATCAAGATCATACTCAAAGAACCATCAGCGACGTCGAAGAATTAGCTGATGACAGGACCAGCATGCTCGTGATCTGAAGACGGAACTCAGTGATAGCAGGCTGCTCAATTTCGTATGACATCCTGAAGACTCATCAGGATACAAGTGACCCTGAGCAACATCAGTATCAGGACTCTACTCACTGATCAGTATCCTGATCCTGAAGGATTAGTGTAATGTCTTAATCTAATGCACAAAAGGATTATCCGCCTTTACTGACACAAAAGTACATAAGGACAGTCTCTTTACTGTTCCCTCCGTACTTATCAGACCTCAAGGCAACTGTTTACTCACATCCTCTTTTGCACACCATGCAAAGAGTATTTGTTTATAGTAAATAGTACAAAGGACCACTTACATTGTGACACGTACACAAAAGTGAGTCTGCATGCATTTAATGCATTGGGTATAAATAGGACTTGAAGAGATGTTCTCCATACTTCTTCTTCATCCTAAAAATACCCTAATCCTTTCTTTCTTATTCCCTCTATCTTCTTTCTCTTCTTATCTTCTCACTTTAGTGCATAGTGAAAGAAAGCTTAGATTGTTTAGTTTAGACTTATTGTCTTTTCTATTTCCGCAACAATCTGTAAATTCATATTGTTAATATAACAAAGAATTTAAAAGTGAAATTTTGTGTGATTATATTCAATCCCCCCTTCTATAATCCCATACACTATCCTTACTTGAAGGTCACCTCATTGGGACCAACAGTTAATGTACTCACCTGTCATAACGCCTCAATATCAGGAGCTTGAATCACCACAAGTAAGTATCAAACACCTATAACACATACACATGCATACACACATCAAAACTCAACCTAAAAAAGGGTTCTAAAGCTTAAACCGAAACCTATCCGAAATGACATAGCTACGCTAGTCCAATTTCTCTCAAACTACACGAAACATCAAGTACCAACATCCCTTAAGGGTATATAGACTCGAAAACCCCAAACAGACTCACACGGAAAAGTTCAAAATTCCAAACAGAAAGATTCCACGAACGCAAGATCCAAATTTCACGAACGCGAGATAACGACGAAACGAAAAATTTCTGATACTAGGAAGCTCGCGGCGTGAGCCAACTTCGTGCAGCGCGAAACGACGCCAGACTCACTATTTTTGAACTCCATTCGAGAAAACATCCAAAAATCATGGTTTTTCACCCCAAGGCTTCAAACCAGTCAATTTACACCAAAAACATGTAATTAATTGACCCCATATCATCTAACAACAATCCCAATAGCTAAACATAATTCTAACACAACCAATTGATGATTATTGATCATCAATCTCACAACCATCTCATAAAAACCTCACTTTCTTCTTAGACTTCAATTGAACAATTAAACAATGAAAGAACATTCATACCTTGATGAATTCCGCTACCCAAACGTGAATTGCTCGATTACTACCTCGATTGGTTGGTCTCCCTCTTCTAATTGAAGCTCCAAAATCGCCCAATCCTTATGCCTCTCTCTCAAAATCGTTTCCAGGAGAAGAATGAGATAATAGGGTTTTCTAACCCCTATTTATACACAGCAACAACAACCCTCCACTTTGAGGAATGACTCCAAGGCCCTCAAAGTTCTATAATTCACGTAACAACTTAAAATTAACACAACATAAAACTAACTCCGTTAGAATACTAAATTTGGAAAATGGGGCATCACAAATGTATTTTGTTACTTCTGAGTTCCAATTGGCTGATCTATTCACCAAAGCTCTTGATGAAAAAAGATTCAATTTCTTGGTGAACAAATTAGGAATGCTTTCTCTAGAGTATTAAGTCAAAATCTTGACTCCATACTTTTGTTTCTTTTGTACATATATTTTTTTCTTTCTTATTTATTTTTGATTAACTATTCACTTGTTTCTTGATCAAAAGGAAAGTTTTGCCAAAACTATGCAAGCCTGTCGTGGGAGTAGGTTTCCTTTTCAAAAGTTAAAATTGTTGAAGAAATTCAAATCATTTCTTATCTTCAGAGGTCATTTTCACAGATCCTCTGTGATCGCTCTCAGAGGCTCTTTGAAAGGAGTACCTCCTTCGATTTCCGTTCTTCATAAGTTCTTTCAAATAATTCTTGTTTCAAGGGGAAACTACAGTAGCTATCCCACAGGGGGAGTTTTTATCCAAAAACAAAACCACAAGATAGTTCAAACCTTTCGTGTCTTTACGCTCAGAACTTACTACTTACGATACCTCTGTTACCATATGCAAAGGCTCTCATAGTTTAAGCTTCTGAAACAAGCACTCACTTCTCTATGGATTTTCAAATGTTTAGCTATATAAAAAGGTGAAATGGAAGAAGGCCCGATACATATCACAGAGGCTCTAATACCCTTAGGACTCTGCGGAAACTCACTTCTATAGTTTTCTCTTTGATATGGTGCGCGTGGTTTATGGATAAGGGTTAAATTGAGTCACGCGCATGTCAGAAAGTTGGGGCGCACGTCATCAATCGTGTGTCTCCAGAGACACGTGTCACACTTTGAATGGCCGTAGACCCAATGGTGACTCTTTGAGAAGATCGTAATCCGTAGGCCACTCATCACGATTCATTAATGTAACCGTTTCTAATTCAAACGAATCATTTTCCCTTTACTATAAATACCACATTCTTCCTTCTTTAAACCTTTACATAATATCATTATACTTCGGCGAAACCTGTAACTCCGACGAACTCTCAGCTTTCTGAAAATGTAAACTCCAAAAAGTCCCAATGATCAGGAAGTAAATCAGACACACATTTTATCATCCTAGGCCATATCATTTGTGAATAACAGACATGTACGAATCTGTCGTTCTAGTGAAGAAGCCCAACAACTATTTTCTATCCCCCTTAATCAACGGTTTTCCAGAAATCGCTTATCTCATTTTAGAAATTCTTCGAAACTACCCCATTAACTATGCCCTAACAACTACTAAAACCTACATCACCCAATTCCTGCTAAGTTCTTACCTTTGCACTCTAGTCAATGCTGGTCTAAGCATCGTTGGATATGTGTCTCATCCAACAGTGAAATCTCGTGTTTCCCTACAAATGAATGTCTCCGATCTAAGAGATGCACTACACCTTCCAACTGCAGCAAGCCAAAACCTTGAAAGGTTTTCTCCATCTCCCACAGATAGTGAACTCTTGGAATTCCTTGCATTCCATTCCTACACTTCCAAGGATCCAATCATCAAGCGCACCGAGTTCAAAAGGAAGGGCCTGCCCCCTCTATGGAATACACCATTTTCCATCGTCAATTGCTGTTTAATTGGGAAGGTTGGCAGCCATGATCAAGCCTCACAAGCTCTGCTCTCTATTGTGTAGGGCATATACTTCGACCTGGCTCTAGACCACATGCACCTTATCTTCGATGATATGGTTGGGCTCATCAAAAAGAAGTGTGCAACCCAAAAAGGAGAGAAATCTAAGGTTAAAGCACAGAATAAGCTGAAAGAGGAAGTGAATCATCCCAACTTAATATTATAGAGGTTCCTCAATCTTGTGTTCGCCGACCAGATCTCTGCCAAACATTCCTCTGTGGAACCCAATGCATGATTGTTTTCTATGAAGGAGTTTCATCCTATAGAGCATGAGCTGGGGTATAGAAGCCCTTGATTGTTGTCAAAGGCCATGCTGAAGTACCTCTCCAAATATGATAGGAAAGAGTATAGACGTGGATTCAGGAGGCCAGCGCCGATCCCTGAATCCCCTTCACGCATAAGAACCTCTTTAGGATCGAGAGTAGTGGGATGAGGGTGTACAGGAGGAGCCCGCAAAGGCTGGTGAGATGAGTGAGAAAAGACCAGAGAAAGTAGATAGGAGTCCCCCACTACAGAAAAGAAATAGAAGAGTTCAACAAGTCTGATAAAGAAAAAGAAGAGTTCAACAAGTCTGATAAAGAAAAAGAAGACTTATCACAAGAAGAATAAATCTGCAGAGGTAGAGGATGTGTAGAAGATGTTGCTAATACAACTGTACGTGATCATCCAACAGAAGATGCGCCTAAGAAAAGGCGAAAGCGTCTTCACAAATAATTGTTACAGAGGACATTCCCACAGAAACCATCCTAGAGGCTACGTCTACAGGATATGAATGGAAGACCAACATGGCGACAATTCAAGAGGAGCTACTCGAAACACACATTCCTCATCAGCGCACTCATGTAGTGGAGCATATATGGGATATTCCTTAGCATAACCTACCTCAAGAAGATGTTGGTCTTGGCACAAAGGTTATCTTCGATGAAGAGGGTGAAGAAGAGGAAGAAAATTTGAATATAGAGGGATAGGCACAGAAGCAGAAAATGTAGGTGATAACTAATATAAACCAACAATTCTTGAGGTATGTGTATGAAAAGATGAATATTGAGAGAGTTTATTGAATGAAAATGCAGAAAATTTAAAGAACAATCTAATAGTAGAAATCGACTCTCATGTATTCAAAAATTCAGATAACAACAATTACAAGTGATATCAGCCGAAGCTTTTTTAAATAGTACAAGATGACCTCCTATTTATACTAGGATTTTGACCTAATCTAAGCCTAAGCCCATTACAATTAGATTATCCCTAAGCCCACAAACTAATTACTAAACATTAAGCATAAGCGGGCTTTAATTTATAAAACTTTAAAATATTAGCAAATAAATTGCTAACAATCTCCCCCTAAGTTTTATAAATGAAGCATGTAGAGACTTCTCATCCATTTCTTCTAGAATAGTGCTTCAGCTATATTTTGTATTCCAAACTCCCCCTTGAATGAAGATCTGTGATATTCAACTTGACGAAGATGCTAGAGCCAATGGACAATAACCTCAACTGGTTTTCACATAAAACAACTGATAACACCAAAATTATACATGTTTTGGTTGAGCTTAATTGTATGACTTTACCCCATTTCTCACCCGTTTGTGATCATTTCACTCACTAAATGAGCTTATTATTGTTTATGTAGGATTTGGAGGCCGTGGAACGGAAAAGTACGAAAAAAGGCGAGAAAACGTGAAAAATGCACAAAGTCAACACAGTATCTGTTTGGCGTTAGCGAGATTCCAAATTTGGCGCCGCCAGATTCGACAAAATTGAAGACCAGGGTTAACCTAAGTGTCTGGCATCGCCAAACCAGCAGTCTGGCGATCGCCAGATGACCCCTGGACGTTTTCTTTTAAATACCAGCCTCCTCCTTCAGTTCAAAGCATGATTTTTGGTACGGGTTACGAGGCAGGAACGAGAGTGAGAGTCCGAGTGGTGCCGGTACGCTGCGGGAGTCGATCTTCGATCATCCGTCGTTGTATTGTCGGTATCATGTCGATGTCTACTATTGCTTTTGTTTTCGTTATGCTTAGTGAGTAGTTTTTAATAGTGGTACTTGTCATGGTCGATGAACCATTGTGGATGATGATTTGATACTTAATGTTTATTGGTTTGTTTTTGATTGATTAAATGTGTGTTATGGTTCCGTTCTGATTCTTGTTGTTTGATTATTTGAACTCCTTTGGTTAGGTGTATCTGTTTGACTAAAGTAGATAGACTCCAATAGGATAATCAACCTACCTTAACCTACCCTTGACCAAGAGAGTTGTGTTAAGTGGTTACTTGGACCAAGAGTGACCTGGTGATAGAAAATCATGCAATAGAGTTAGGATTGGATTTCCGGTGCGAGGTTGCCTGACAAACGACCTAAGCATTGGACTAGGAGGACCAAAACCTAGTTAAAAACCATAATTACTACATGTTAGGGTGTCCTAGACTTAAATTCCTACAATAATCAAAAGAACCAAACCTTTGGCCTATTTAAATCATCCACTTGGGGATTCAATATACCATGATAAGTGCTGTTGTTTTCCTTCATATAAGTTCTTAATTAATCTCTTTAATCGATTTCTTAGTTATTAGCTAATTTAGTTGTTTTTTTAATATTCAAACCTTTTTCATAAAAACCCCCCAAAAGCTCTAGGTTAATTAAACTGATCTAGACTTTAAATCTACGATAACTTGACCGTTCCCAGTGGTAGATACGATACCTGGACTTTCCTACACTATATTACTCACGATCAGGTACGCTTGCCTGTATATGTGGTAAGACAGTGGCTAGGCATTAGAGGTTAAAACTTGTTCCGCTTTTTATATATGATAATTACC
Source organism: Centaurea solstitialis (assembly GCA_030169165.1). NCBI lineage: Eukaryota > Viridiplantae > Streptophyta > Magnoliopsida > Asterales > Asteraceae > Centaurea > Centaurea solstitialis. The sequence continues at coordinate 57,207,003 of CM058045.1, read as the reverse complement.
GCATCAAGTTTTTTTGGCGCCGTTGTAGGGGAACGGTAGTTGTTAGATTTTAGTCTTATTAGTTTTGTTAATCGATCCTTGTGAGGGATTCTTTCCCTTGCAAGTTTTTCGCTTTCTAGTTTAAATTAGTTGTTTTTATTTTTATTTTGTCTCTTGGTTTCCCGCAAGTTGCCCGTAATCGTTTGTTGAGTTGTCAGAATGGCAGACAATCAACCCATGTGGGATAAGCGATCTGAAGTACAATTCACCCCGAGATCCGCAATCAAGAAGACAGATGGTAAAATGGTGGAAATCAACAAAGGACTCATCAAAATGATCAACACCATTTCGTTTGACGGAGAACCAAGCAGAAATCCTTACCAACACCTTGAAGCATTCGAGGACATCTGTGATCTAGTCAACACCAAGGAGGATGAGGTAAAACTTCGAGTATTCCCTTTTACTTTGACAAATAAGGCAAAAGACTGGTTTAAAAAACTACTCCCGGGATCCATCGTAACTTGGGACGATTTAAAATCTGCCTTTTTGTCAAGGTACTTTCCCACTTCCAGGGCTAACAAAATAAGAGCTGAAATTCTTTAAACAAGGAAAAGATAACCTTGTGAAAGCTTGGGGAAGGTATAAGGATTTATTCTTAGTCTTTCCGAACCATGGTATTGATGATAGGGAAATGATAAATGTTTTTTATGCTGGATTGACTAACGATTCTCGGTTAAGGTTGGATTCATCTTGTGGAGGTATTTTTCCGTATAAGTCAGTGAAAGAAGCGCGTAAACTCTTGGACGACATGGAAGCACACTATCTGGATTGGTCTACCAACGAGGAACAAGAGGAGACTCAACCAGCACATCTAAATGTAGTGTCATCATCCGACGAGCACATCCATGCGACTGAGGACTCCATCGAGACGCCAAACCCTCTTTCAAAACCATATGGCGTGGTAATCGAACAATTGTTCCATCAATTCTCCCAAGAACAAGGAAAGATGGGTGCGGATGCTGAACAGAAAATGCAGGGGTTTGTAAATTTTATTGCAGGATTACATCGAGGCACAGATCAATTCCTCCGAGACGTCAAGGAAACATTTCCTCATATGGAGGCGGAAGCATAGGCTGAAGTGTTCACAACCACAAGAGGAGGTAAGGTAGTTGTAGGACCACCTATGCCTCAAACTAACCAAATTCCTAATATGCAGGTTGTTGAACCGGAGGTCGAATTACCATCATGACCAACAAAAGAAGTCAGGGAAGAAGCAGTCAGACCAAGGGAATCTGCAACACCACTTGTGCCTACACGAGTGCCATATCCTGCACGACTGCGCAAAGAAAAGAAAGAGGCCCAATATCGTAAGTTTATTGACTTGATTAAACGTGTGGATATTAACGTGCCTCTTGTGGATTTAATTGCAGGTGTGCCGAGTTACGCGAGATTTCTCAAGGAGTTGGTGGCTAATAATGCAAGGATGGGAACAGAAGAAATAGCCTTTCTAAATGCCGAATACTCAGCTACACTTTCAGACACCCTTAAAAAGGGTGATCCAGGGAGTTTCATTATCCCTTGCTACTTTGGTAAAAGTGTTTCATGTAGAGCCCTAGCAGACCTAGGAGCCAGTATAAACCTAATGCCATTATCCTTTTACCAAAAACTGGGATTAAAGGGTCTGAAAAGCACGCGAATGACCATCCAACTAGCTGATAGATCCATAAAATACCCTGTAGGAGTAGCTGAAGATGTCATAGTCCAGGTAGACAGGTTTGAATTCCCCGCCGACTTTGTGATCTTGGACATAAAGGACGAGGTTAAAGTACCTCTAATCCTTGGTCGTCCATTCCTCAACACGGCCAGTGCTATTATTCATGTAGCCAAAAGGGAACTTAGTCTAGGAATTGGAGAAGATCGAATCACACTCTCCATTGATGGGACTTCGAGGAGCTAAAGCAGGAAGATAAAGTTAGAGTGAAAACCTCTTTGGAGGAACCACCGGATTTGGAGTTAAAGGACCTTCCCGAGAACCTCGAGTACCAATTTCTTGAAGGTAACAATTCTCTTCTGGTAATCATTTCTTCCTTGCTAACAGCCGATGAAAAAAATAGACTTATTGAGGTCTTGAAAAAACACAAAAAGGCTCTAGCTTGGAAAATTTCGGACATTCCCGGAATAAGCCCTTCATTTTGTACACACAAAATTTTAATGGAAGACAATTTTAAACCATGTGTGCAAAAACAAAGGAGACTTAATCCGAAAATGCAAGAAGTCGTGAAAAAGGAGGTTATCAAACTGCTTGATACTGGGATCATTTACGTCATTTCTGATAGCCCTTGGGTAAGCCCTGTTCAAGTAGTTCCCAAAAAGGGAGGACTCACAGTTGTCACAAATGATAACAATGAGTTAGTTCCCACCCGTACTGTCACCGGGTGGAGAGTTTGCATAGACTATAGGAAGCTTAACGATGCCACTAGAAAAGACCATTTCCCCTTACCCTTCATTGATCAAATGCTTGAACGATTGGCGGGAAATGAGTACTATTGCTTCCTGGATGGATTTTCAGGATATTTCCAAATCCCCATTGATCCTGAGGACCAAGAGAAAACGACTTTTACTTGTCCCTTTGGAACATTCGCCTATAGGCGTATGCCTTTTGGGTTATGCAATGCACCCGCTACTTTTCAGCGATGTATGACGGCCATTTTTCAGGACATGATAGAGAATTGTATGGAGGTCTTTATGGATGATTTCTCTGTTTTCGGTAACTCTTTTGATGATTGTCTAAGCAGTCTAGACAGGGTGTTAGCTCGATGCGAGGAATCTCATCTGGTTCTCAACTGGGAAAAGTGTCACTTTATGGTAAGGAAAGGTATAGTTCTTGGGCACAAAATCTCAAAAGATGGTTTGGAAGTGGATAAAGCTAAGATAGACACCATATCGAAGCTTCCTCCACCTACAAACATAAAAGGGGTCAGAAGTTTCTTAGGTCATGCCGGGTTTTATAGGAGATTTATACAGGATTTTTCGAAAATATCCCGACCTCTAACCAAACTGCTTGAAAAAGATGCACCTTTCATTTTTGATGAGAAGTGCATCTCTGCTTTTGAAACTTTGAAATGGCATTTGACTAATGCCCCTATTATGGTTCCACCTGATTGGGATCAACCTTTTGAGATTATGTGTGATGCGATCGATTATGCCGTCAGTGCAGTTCTTGGGCAACGTAAAAACAATCATTTTCAACCGATTTGCTATGCAAGTCGAACTCTTAACGACGCCCAAGAAAACTACACCACGACGGAAAAAGAGCTTCTAGCGGTAGTTTTTGCCATTGAAAAGTTTAGGTCTTATCTTGTGTTGTCCAAAATCATAGTGTATACGGATCACTCTACCCTTAAGTACCTCTTCGCTAAGCCTGATGCTAAGCCCAGACTCATACGATGGATACTTCTGTTGCAAGAGTTTGACATAGAGATAAGAGATAAGAGAGGTGCTGAAAATTTAGCTGCCGATCACTTATCTCGCCTGGAAAATCCATACATGGACTCCGGGGGCATAGAAGTCATCAGGGATAAATTCCCCGATGAGGGCCTCAATATGATTAAGACCATAGGAGAAGACCCTATACCTTGGTATGCAGATTTTGCAAACTATCTGGCCGCTGGTGTTCTTGTCAAAGGTATGACTCATCAACAAAAAGGTAAGTTTTTCTCGGACCTAAAGTATTATTTCTGGTCTAAACCTTATCTGTTCAGAGTAGGACCTGATAGGATACACCGTCGATGTGTCTGCGGCCCTGCTGCTTGGGACATTCTTACTAACTGTCACAAAGGCCCCACGGGAGGCCATTTTGGAGCCAATCTGACTGCCAGAAAAGTCCTCGAATCCGGATTTTATTGGCCTACGATTTTTAAGGATGCTCACACTTTAATAAAATCTTGTGACGCTTGTCAAAGGGCAGGCAACATCACAAAGAAAGATGAGATGCCCCAATAGAGCATCTCCGTTAGTGAAGTGTTTGATGTTTGGGGAATCGATTTCATGGGACCTTTTCCCGACTCCAGAGGCAACAAATACATCCTTGTGGCGGTTGATTATGTTTCCAAATGGGCCGAAGCTAAGGCTTCACCTACAAATGACGCTAAGGTAGTTGTTGACTTCGTAAAGTCTCTTGTGTATAGGTACGGATGTCCAAAGGCGATCATCAGCGATAGAGGAACTCATTTTGCAAATTATCTATTGGAGAAGACCTTAAAAAGGTATGGAGTGCATCATCGATTCTCGACCGCCTACCATCCGCAAGCCAATGGACAAGCGGAAAACACCAACAGGGCGTTGAAACGAATCTTGGAAAAGATGGTCGATAACAACCCGAAGATATGGTCGCAAAAGCTTGAAGATGCACTATGGGCATATCGTACAGCTTATAAAACACCAATTGGAAGCACTCCTTATCGGATGCTTTATGGGAAAGCATGTCACCTTCCATTCGAGTTCGAGTACAAAGCACTGTGGGCACTAAAGAAAGTTCACTTGGATGACATTGCAAGTGGAAAAGAAAGATTGATAAGCTTGCATGAATTGGAGGAACTTAAATCTCTTGCTTATGAGAACTCGAAGATCTACAAGGAACAACGAAAGAAATGGCATGATGCACATCTAAAGGAAGTGAAGGTGTTCAAGGAGGGGGACAAGGTATTAATGTATCAAACTCGCTTTAAATTTTCCCCCGGTAAATTAAAGTCACGATGGATAGGTCCATATGTCGTCTTAAAAGCTTATCCCTCGGGATATGTGGACCTAATGACCGAAAGAGGATCATTTAAGGTAAATGGCCATAGACTGAAGCTTTACAATGAGAACGACCCTGTCAGAACTGGCGAGGTCTTTCACCTTTCTAAAGAGCCAATTACTTAGGTGATGCCCCGAGTCAGGCTCGCGACTCATTACAAAAACAAGCGCTTTTCGGGAGGCAACCCGTGTTTTTAATAGTTATATTTGCTTTTGTATGTGTTCTAATCAATTTTGCAGCAGTAGTCAGAGGAAATCACAACCCGATCAAATTTCAAAAACAACCAACCAGTAGCCATTTTGCGTTCGCGAAACTACAAGTTTCGCGCCGCGAAGTCAGTCTAAGGTAAGCTTCGCGAGGAGAAATTTGAAAATAGTGTGTCTGTTACAACTTCGCGACGCGAAGCCTCTAATTTGGCTACGCGAAGTTCGAAACGAGAGGGTTTAAATTGTTTTCTAAAACCCTATTCTCAGTATTTCTCCTCATCTCTTTTGTTTTTCTCTGCAAATCTCTTCCTATTCTGCAAATCCATGGCGTCCAAGGTATGTATTTCTCCTCTATTTGCTCTAATTTGAAAGATCCCTACAAGCCCTAGTTGTTTAAACTTGTATGATCCTTAAAAAGGGGATTTCTTGGGTAGGAATGTCTCTAATGTTAGGAGGAGGGATGTTTATTGCTTTGATCTGCTTAGATGTACACACTTGAGTTTAGTTTAATAAATGTTGTGATATGTGTTCAACTCAAGTGTGGGGAAGAGAGGTTATGATTTTTGTGTTGATTAATATATATGATTTGTTTGTAGAGAGCTTCATCTTCTCGCAATGTACAAGACCACCCATGTTTGTCTTTTGATTCCGATAACATCTTGCGTAGCGAAAAGATGTCATTGATGATTGAGCTTGATCGCTTGAAAAAGCAGGAGGTTGAAATTGGTTCGATTGTTGATTTGCACTTTGTCGAGGAGATTGGATTTGGGGATAGGCTTTCAAGCCTCTTGAGGAGAGAGTACCGCGATCACTTTGGTGTTCTTCGTTTTGTGAGCAACGATTGGGAGAAAGCACTAAAAATCCACGAGCCAATCTACTATGAGCTTGTGTTGGAGTTTTTGGCTACATTCAGCTTTGATATGGAGGCGTATGAGGAAGATAGATTTGATGGCCCTTGTATTCGATTCTGTTTGCTTGGAGAATGGTATGGGATCACATTACCACGCTTTGGAGTGTTGCTCGGATTTTTCACGGCAGCTCAGTCGAGGTCCGAGTATTTTTCTCACTACTTCTTGACCGGTGTTTGTGAGCCTAGTGCCGAGTTTGTGGGCACGGATTTTTGGGCCACCATTGGATCGGGACCATATCTACAGTCAAACACCAAGGAAAGTTCTATCGCTTTACCCGAGCATCGAATTCTTCATCGGATGTTTGTTCACTCTTTTGCTTACCGGAGAGCTATCAAGGAAAAGGTGCCGGAAGGGGATCTTTGGCTTCTTTCGCGATTGGTTAATCGGAATGCAATAACCAATCTCTCTTATGTGATGGCTAAGATGTTCCAAAACGCCGGAAAGGTACATGATAAGGCCGGAACGGGCCTTTGTGGGGGACATTTCATTACGGTTATAGCGGAGAAGTTGGGAACTCTTACACCGGACGTTTGTGAAACTCTCACCAAGTTGTCTCCTATGGGATTTCTCGATAAGGTTCTCTTTCGCTCTATGAAGTTGCTTGCACCGGGACCTCGGAGGGGTACTTTTGTTTGGATTGGGGATGCTACCCCCAATGAAGGGCCGATTGGCATGGCCACTTCACCGCCTCAACCAACCTTCCCGGGGTAATCGAGCAACCCTCCACCGGCAAATCAACAGGGATCGGGATCTATTCATGAAGCTATTCAAGGACTATTGGAACAGATGGGAGCAGAGCATCACGAGATGATGGAAAGATTGGATCGGATTTCATATGACATGTATGGTGTTCGGCGGGAGTTGTCTTGGGTCGCCGCATCGATGAGCGAGTACTTCGAAAGCGTGGGACATGCTCCCTCGGCTCCTCTCGAACCTCATCCCGTGTGGCGTGATAGTGATGACGGTCCTACTGGATACTCGACCTACGATGAATGGGCTTTTGAAAACCTGACTAAGCGGTTTTATTTGATTCGATTGGGTTGTACTCTACTTTGAACTTTAAACTGCGTGGTTGTGTTTGGTTTGTTTGGACAACTTTTTATTTTTGTTGGTTTGCTTAGGATTTTAAGTAGTTATTAATAGTTTGGTTTGGTTTATTTTTGCTAGTTCGTTTTTACTTTTTCTTTTTCTTTTTGTTGGTAGATACATCGACTTATGACCTTTGATCGAGCACGGTTTTTGGACCACTCTCTCAGATCAGAACAGATTTCGTCACATAACCCGGGAAGTTTCTCTTTTTCCCAATTACTCCATAATTGTTTTAATTGTTGCATTGAGGACACTGCAAATTTTAAGTGTGGGGAGGGGGTTATGTAGACTTATCTGTTTAAATGGGTTCACTTTTTGCTTTATGGTGTGTCATTTTTCAAATTTTTGAAAGCTTTGAGATTTGACCCCAAATTTTTTCGAAATCTGAGATTGTTTTTGAGACTGAGTTGCTTGCATAGGAGAACACTGAATAGGATTAGTTGAGTAAAAGGATGCCTTGGAATGCTGATTACCATGAGTGCCTCACCCAATTCCTTTGAGAGTTTGAGCCTTAATTGTTATTTATTCTGTGAGGAATACCGACTTTGACCCAAGGTAGAACTTGTCATTTGAATGCTTGTCGAGACCACATAAGAGAAGTATTTATCACCATTGCACTGAGAGAGGCCTTCGTTTCTAACCCTTTTAGCCTTCGTCAGATAACCTCATCATAAGGTTATTTGATTTGCCTAGCCTTTGATTGAAAAGTGTTCACCTTTTAACACTTTATCCCTTGTAACTATTTTGAGCCTTAGCCTTTTCATTTCTTTACCCACTATACACCTTATCCTTTAGCCTTATTGTTTTATCTATCTTTTGGCCGTAACTTAAATTTGATTCTTGAGATGTTTTGATCCAGTTTTTCAAATCTGACAGTTTTTATGGGATTGAGATTTAAAAGAGCCCAAAAGCAACATAGTTGCTGCTCTGAAAAAAAAATAATATAAAAGAAAAGAAAAATATTTGAGACTCAGAAAAAAAAAGAAATATCAAAAGAGTCGAGAATACAAAAAGAAAAGAGAGCTGAAAAGATTGAAAAAGAAATTGTGCCCCAAATAAGCGATAGGCTTAGGCCAGTTCTAAAAGAAAAAGAGAGTAAATGCTCATCCCAAAAGTTTCATTGTTTGTAAGTCAGATTGCTTCACTGTTTGGATCATTACTGATTGAGTTTTCAAATTTTTGTTGCAAAAACCCTTAGTCACTTATATATCCTTTATCCTACCCTTAATCCTTAGCCTAACATTACAACCCTAAAGTCCTCTTGACGGTTGACAACTTCTCAGTGGTGAAGATTAGATTTGGTGACAAGCTTATGCATGCGGGAATTAGTCGAGTATTGGTGTGATCACTTACATATACACTTTTACCCCCGAGAGATACACTTTATATGATTATTCATACTATGTGAGGGTAAAAGGTTGATCTTGGTATCCGATTGCTTAATGAGTTTTGTTTGTGTGTTCGATTATGTGAGTATACTTTGTTCTCTTTGATGATCTTGGGTGGAGATAATTTTGGAGTTATCTTTCTTATCTTTCAGTCTTTTGATTGAGGACAATCAAAGCTTAAGTGTGGGGATTTTGATAACACCAAAATTATACATGTTTTGGTTGAGCTTAATTGTATGACTTTACCCCATTTCTCACCCGTTTGTGATCATTTCACTCACCAAATGAGCTTATTATTGTTTATGTAGGATTTGGAGGCCGTGGAACGGAAAAGTACGAAAAAAGGCGAGAAAACGTGAAAAATGCACAAAGTCAACACAGTAGCTGTTTGGCGTTAGCGAGATTCCAAATCTGGCGCTGCCAGATTCGACAAAATTGAAGACCAGGGTTAACCTAAGTGTCTGGCGTCGCCAAACCAGCAGTCTGGCGATCGCCAGATGACCCCTGGACGTTTTCTTTTAAATACCAGCCTCCTCCTTCAGTTCAAAGCATGATTTTTGGTACGGGTTACAAGGCAGGAACGAGAGTGAGAGTCCGAGTGGTGCCAGTACGCTGCGGGAGTCGATCTTCGATCATCCGTCGTTGTATTGTCGGTATCATGTCGATGTCTACTATTGCTTTTGTTTTCGTTATGCTTAGTGAGTAGTTTTTAATAGTGGTACTTGTCATGGTCGATGAACCATTGTGGATGATGATTTGATACTTAATGTTTATTGGTTTGTTTTTGATTGATTGAATGTGTGTTATGGTTCCGTTCTGATTCTTGTTGTTTGATTATTTGAACTCCTTTGGTTGGGTGTATCTGTTTGACTAAAGTAGATAGACTCCGATAGGATAATCAACCTACCTTAACCTACCCTTGACCAAGAGAGTTGTGTTAAGTGGTTACTTGGACCGAGAGTGACCTGGAGATAGAAAATCATGCAATAGAGTTAGGATTGGATTTCCGGTGCGAGGTTGCCTGACAAACGACCTAAGCATTGGACTAGGAGGACCAAAACCTAGTTAAAAACCATAATTACTACATGTTAGGGTGTCCTAGACTTAAATTCCTACAATAATCAAAAGAACCAAACCTTTGGCCTATTTAAATCATCCACTTGGGGATTCAATATACCATGATAAGTGCTGCTCTTTTCCTTCATATAAGTTCTTAATTAATCTCTTTAATCGCTTTCTTAGTTATTAGGTAATTTAGTTGTCTTTTTAATATTCAAACCTTTTTCATAAAAACCCCCCAAAAGCTCTAGGTTAATTAAACTGATCTAGACTTTAAATCTACGATAACTTGACCGTTCCTAGTGGTAGATACGATACCTGGACTTTCCTACACTATATTACTCACGATCAGGTACGCTTGCCTGTATATGTGGTAAGATAGTGGCTAGGCATTAAAGGTTAAAACTTGTTCCGATTTTTATATATGATAAATACCGCATCAACAACCCAACCTGTAAATAACTTGACACATCTTGATAACAGCAGAATGCAATATCCAGCCCAGAGCTCTGTTGATTCATCCATCTTCTGTAGATCACATAGAAAGACAGAGGGATTGATTCATGTGTAAGCTACTTTGCAGACCAACAAGAAAGATGAAGGCTCTGTCGCTTGTTGAGTTGAATTTTAGCAAAGAAGCAAGGCTTGGATCATTGAGACATTCTGTTGAACGAAAATATTGAAGAGAGAGTTTGTTTGCTTAGTCCCATAAATATTGTATTCCGTCCAGTGAACTCTTCAGATTCTCTCACCATATCCCATCGGTAAAATTGACCGGCACGGAAAGAGATGTAGTTCATGCTGGCTTAATTAGGGAGCTTCTGATACCCTTCAGAAGATCAACTGAGCATAAGCCTCACAAGATTATATTTTATAGAGATGGGTTCAGAGAAGGTGGACATCATAGTATGTAATAAGAAGGATTCTTGTTAGGATAAGCATAGAGAACTTCAGTGTATATGCCAATCTGAATCTGTGAAGGATTGAATAGGTTCTGGAACAATCAAGCTGCAGAGGTTTTGTGAAACTTTTGTGAGAAGCTTTAGTCTCTGTGACGAGATGAATGACATAAGCTCTGTGATGCTTAGCAGATGTAGACATGAAATCTGCAGAGTCTCTGTAGCAAATGACTAAGTTCATCCTCTGCAGAGCCTTTCAACAGGTGCAAACAGTGAGCAGATAATTGGTGAACCTATGCATGCAACAAGTTGATCAGAAGAGCAAGAGAATCGTGTTAAAACTTTAAGATTGGCAGAGGCTCTGAGGTGTTTCACAGAAGCTCTGCGAGATCTGACAGAGGTTCTGTGGAGTCTGCCAGAGGTTCTGTCAGGAATAACGACTTTAGTCCGACAAAGGCTCTATGGATCTTTGACAGAGGCTCTGTGGATCTTGATCCTCTGTTGTCGTCTCCCTTCTGTGGTTTCAATCTTCTGTGAACGTTTTGACTCCTGGATGGCACACCTCTGTAGCGATACACCTCTTCAAATAAGAAGACCAACCTTAGAGGAACCTCTGAGAGAATAAACACCTTAACAATTTCTGCAAGAGCGTCACAGTGGCTCTAATATCACCAAATCCTCAAACATTTGGATTTGATGATTTCTTTAAAAAACGAATATCAACGCCATGAAAGACTTCACAATCTCCAGAAATTGATGATAAGAACGATTGTAATTACCACCAAAACAATCCCATGAAAAATACGTTTTCAAACCAATTTCAGCAACGAAAATTCCAGATCCAAAAACTATAGTTTGAAAACAAACAGATCTCAAACCTACACAATCTGAAGAACAACTTCAGATCTAAAACATTTAAAACCGATACACCGAAATTCCAGAAAGATTACCTCAAGAAAATTGATTTTGAAGGATCGAAACGAGTACTAGAGACTCTTTCCGGCTCTGATACCAATGATAACTAATATAAACCAACAATTCTTGAGGTATGTGTATGAAAAGAAGAATATTGAGAGAGTTTATTGAATGAAAATGCAAAAAATTTAAAGAACAATCTAAAAGTAGAAATCGACTCTCATGTATTCAAAAATTCAGATAACAACAATTACAAGTGATATCAGCCAAAGCTTTTTTAAATAGTACAAGATGACCTATTTATACTAGGATTTTGACCTAATCTAAGCCCAAACCCATTACAATTAGATTATCCATAAGCCCACAAACTAATTACTAAACATTAAGCATAAGTGGGCTTTAATTTATAAAACTTCAAAATATTAGCAAATAAATTGCTAACAGTAGGGACCCTGTTCTAGAGGATCCCCTATTAAAACAGGAGTTTACACTTCGAACCAAACCTAAATCAATCTCACAAAGGACATTTCTTCGTCCTCTGTTACGCTTTCACCGTCCCAAAAGGATGATGGTTTTACTATAAAAGTCCATTTACCCAAGGACTTGACACCACCTCACGTAGAGGCATCTGTTGCCTCTCCACACTTGAGTGAAAATATCCAACATGCTTTAGAGGCATTAGAGAGGAACACAAAGGTTACGGGTCTAGAACACCCTACCTCTCCACTCGACCACTCTTCAAAGAAAGGCTCTGAACCTTTTGCGGATGACGTTGACAGAACACTGGTAGACTCTCCTACAAAGGAACCTCGAGGATCCAGTGGAAGTCCCCAAGAGGCAACATCAATGCAACCTCTAAGGGTGCCTTAAACTCCAAGGCTACTAAACCACCATGTGTTGGTGATTCAAGTACCCCGGGTACATTTGTGACAAAGGAGGAGTTTCAAACCTTTTCCACAACGGTACTCACCAAAATAGATGAGTTGAAAAGCTCATCCACTCCCCACAGTCAGTACACAGAGGCTATCCGCTCCCACACAGAAGCTTTAAAAGAATTCACCGTTGTCACCACTTCACTTAAATCAAGCCTTGAATCCATACAGAGCTTTGCCTCTCTAAAGACGATCTTACCACTGCCTTCCAGTCTATGTCCCTCAACGCCTCTTCGAGCACTGCTTTAAAGACTGAGCTCACAGAGGTTACTGCCAAATACGTCTCAGACATCACAACAGTTTATTTTTATAAATTGTTACTATAACTAGTAATATGGTTACGATTATTTATTGAAAAACATCACCGTAATATGATGTATGATGACGTTTAGTCATTTACGAATGGTTTTCATAATATCTGAGAAAGATTAAAGCTAAAAGATGTAGAAGACAATTACAAATATATAAAAAAACCCATAAAAGTAGCATTAACTAATACCAAAATAAAGTATCAAAACCAATAACTAGTACCAAAATAAAGTATCAAAACCAAAATAAATTCATTGTATCAAAATCTATTTGTAAACACCTATAATAACCTTATGCATCATCCAAATTATTGTTTTTCTTATTAGAGGTACTCCTTGTATGCTTTGGCGTCTTTAGCTGATTAACAGTTATGAAGCTCTTTTTTGCCTTCTTATTTTGCTTCTCCTTATGCTCAGCAGAAGTTATTTGTGGCACCTGGAAAAAAAAAATGCAAGTTGAATCAACATATAAGTTGTATAAGATATAATCACAATCAAGTCTTTGTGGACAACAGTCATTCTTCAGGCTCAACTCTTTGCAATGGCTTCCCATCATATAAGTTGTATACATTCAGAAATGCAAGATTGTCCATTAAAACAAATAAATAGCAAATTAGTTAAGTAACTGACCTTTGAGTCCGGGATCACAAGGCTTTTCGGCCAAGCGACAAAACTTTTATAAGCTGCTTCTACAGTCTTGTGCTCACTCGATGGGATGGGTAAAAATGTTGCTGGTTTTATTGTTTTGTCAATCGAGACTTTATAGCAATTAGTGAACTCCATGAATGTTCTTTGGTGAAGATGAGTAAAAGATAGTCCCATGTGCAACAACGTTTCTTAGATATGAATATGCCAGCTTGCAATTTATGTTCTAAAAAAATCCGCATGAACATCATAAAGTTCAACAATAAAAAAACTATAATACATCTAAAAAACACACCATTGAGACTTCATTTGTCAACGCTTGAGGTGGCGTAGCGTTAGATTATTGTGAATTCATAGCAACTGCAGCGCCCTTCACAGATACTGGTTTATAATCTACCTCTGAAGATTGTCGAGGCCTCTTTGATGATTTAGCAATAGTCTTGTCATGAGCGGATCTATTAGAGAGATTGCTTGCTACAGAAGTTCCATGTGAAGCTAGGAGACGACTTGTCAAAGAATTCTGAGAAGTGTTTATACAAATATTAGATATTTCCGCAATTTATTAAAAAAAATTCAAGTTTATCGATCATAGTCTCTAATCGATTTACTTACTTGTCCTTCGAAACTCGCGTTCAATGGAACTTCCAGATCTGGTAATCCCATTAGAGGACAAGTGAGCTAATATAGCTTTCATTACCTCACCTTGTTTTGTGATTACATCATCTTGATCTTTGATTTTCTGAACTTGTTATTTAATTACACGATCTTGGTCTTGGAGCTATTTCTGCAAACTACCAACTTTTTCTGCATTCTCTTTTTTTTCATCATCCAATTGTCTTTGTAGAGTGCAGTTTCTGGACGATCTTTTGCATCTGGGAATATTCCAATAGCGTGTTGGAGTCATTCCCTTGCTGACCCCTCTTACACTCCCATGATGCTTTTTGCCTAACGCAAGTGTAAGAGAATCTATGCCATGTTCAAGCTTTAGGGATCCATCATAAATCTCCTTTTCATGGTTGACCTGTTCACAGCATATATAAATGACACATTGGTAGAAATAGTATCAATAAAGTATGGACTCTTACAATTTCATCTACCTTGTCTTTGATCTCGTCATTTTCATAACCCCCGTCTTTGGTTTGACGTGCCCTGCACCACATCATAGACCGTACTGGAACTTCTCTTCAAGAATTTCTTTATTTTTTTACCTAGTAACTGTCAAATACACATATTAGTGTTAAACTTTAGTCTTGGATCTTCACTTATAAGAAAAAGTGAAAGGGTAATGAGTTAAATAATTTATAAAAGTTCGTTGCCAATTTTCTCTAAGTCCCACGTATCCCGATCGTCCCAACGGATGTGGGTACTTGTGCTTTGCACGTGATGCTTTTGCCAACTCAGACAAGCCCTTAGAAACGAGACAAAAGTGAAATAAATGTTGCAGTATAAGAAATAAATAGAAAATGAAATAAATATAACCTTTTCTGTGCAATGTATAATCTTGAATTGATCAGAAAGCTTGTCTTCAACAAATTTGTCCCAGTCAGCCTGCTCAATGTTCCCATATTGTTTTGGGACAACCTTCAATTTTGAAGGCTTACCGATGTTTGGCAGTATAAAACGTTGGTACATTTTTGATCGGAAATTGCGTAAGGCATCAGCAAGATGGTGCATCGTAAGCTTTTTCATCCCCTCATCATATATAAAATTTCTACATTAATATCAACTCATAGTTAGTTACAAATAACTAATAGACAAATAAATAATTAGAATAATATTAACATTGAATAAATAAAGAAGTAGACCGTACCGTTACTTCCTCCCACATGGTATCTTTCACTTCTTTAGACACTTTCTTCCAACTCAATTTTGTAAGCCCAACCTCTTTCCGAACGAAACTACCCAAAAAACTAAAGATTTCTGATTTATACTTCCCCTTAAAATTACCTGTGTCATCAAATTCTATCATGTGTTTCACACCGTATTGTACAACATCTTTATGTAGTTTGATGCATCGTGTCTTACCTCTAAGTCGTTTACTTTTACTCAATAATTCTCCTGACCTGTTTTCTTGTGGAATTGCCATTGTTTGTTCTTCTTCATTCCCCAAGATGTCAGTGTCTTTAACAAAAAGTGAAAAATGTTATATTTTTAAAAAAGATATGTTATGTACACCATAAAACCAATTGAAAATTGTTCATGGTGAAATGGGAGACATGATCTAATATAGTTGAAAGCCACAAATAAAAAATAAAAAAAACAACAAAGACATGGTCTAGAATCTCTATATGTGGTCTAAAATGAGTGTTTTCATCGTTTTTGCAACTACGTCCAAGTTAAGATGGGGTAGTTAGGTCAAGCATTGAATCATCATCATTTGTCCTAGTTAATAATGTGATGAATCTTGAACAAGTTGATTAGCATACGACTTTGTTAACAACATCACCTAGTCATATCTAAAGTAAAGGATGAATCTATGATTGTATTTTTAAGGGTTTAGTTCCTAAAAGTGTATCCAACTTGTCATGAAAAGTTATTGTATGTATTGAACTTCTATTTTTTCCATTGTATGTATCAAACATATCAAAACTACCATTTAATGTATCCAACTTTGTCAAAACCTACCATGAAAGTGTATCCAACTTTTAACCAAATACATCAAATGGTAAGTTTTTATAAGTTTGATACATACAATGGAAAAAATCAAAGTCCAATACATACAATAACTTTTCGTGACAAGTTGAATATACTCCCGTGAAGTAAACCCTATTTTTAAATATCTATCAATATGGTATATTAAAGTGGACATATCAATGTTAATGATGGTGTGTGTAATGAAGAATTTGTTGATTTTGCAATTGATGCACCACAAACCATAGAAACAGAAATTCCAAGAGATGCTCCAGTAACCATAGAAATGGTTCAAGCTACAGAAGACAATTTCATAGAGAACCATAAAAAGTTTTAGGAGTTACTTGAAGATGTTGAAAAGCCACTATACGAAGGATGTCCCAACTTTACCAAGTTGTCTGCAATAGTTGAATTATTCAACTTGAAGAGTAAGTACAGAGCATCTGACAAGTTCTTCAATGAACTACTAGTTTTATTAAAAAAATGCTCCCTGAAGGTAATGAAATGATGGGAAGTACATATGAGGCTAAGAAACAATGAAAGCAATGGGTTCAAGATATACAAAGATACATGCATGTATTAACTGTTAGTAATTATGTGCAGAAGTTGACAAACCAAAGATTACACATCCAATGTTATAAGACACTTGAGGGTCACACTTGTGAGGCCTGTAAAACGAACAAGTAAAATAACTCCAGTATAGAGAGATTAGATTTATAATAGTCAATTATAAATCTGTTGGGTGTTTTCTGTAAGAAACTCCAAAGTTAAAGGTTTCTATTATTAATTAAAAGGGATTATATATTTATTAGTTAAATAAATATATAACTGGTTTAATTAATTGGTTTATATATATTTGTTAGTTAAATAAATATATATAATAATAATAATAATAATAATCCTGATTATTATATATGAGTTAATATATATGGAATAAATCTTTCTTGGTGGAGAAGAAAGAATAATATATGGATAATTATATATGGAATAGATATCTTACTTAGTGGAAAAGAAAGATATTTATTAGGAAAAGGAAACTGAATATGATTCAGATACTGTTTATTCTAATATAAATATTCAGTTGTGGTTAATCATTATTCAATTCCAATTCATTCACTCTCACCAAATAGAAACCGAAAAACTCTCTCTCTTTCTTTCTCCCTCTTGCGCCGATTTCACCAAGGCCGAAACCAGTTCGGTTTTCGTTCGGGAGTTCGAAGTTTTGACCGGCTAGAAGGTCCGTTCGTAGGGTTCATCACGGGTGGATCTAACTCAAGCGATTCAGGTAAAGTTTCTAACTAAAATCATATGTATGTTTAGATAAACAAATAAATGATCACGTGCTTTCGGGTTTTTTACACTTTTTACTTCCGCTGATCAAACCAGTTTGGTTTGATATGTTTTTGGATTAACAGTTTGTTTTTCTTGAACCGTGACTCGAACCAGTTTGGTCCGAGGTCTCATAAAAACCCAACAGTGGTATTAGAGCCACAGGTTTGTTTATTGTTTATCGTTTTAATTATTTAAGATCCGTTAAAATTGTTTTGTTGTATAAAGTTCTATTTTTAACAGTTTGTTTAAGAATTAAAACTTTTATCAGTTTTTCGTATAAAGGTTTAATCTTTATCTGTTTGTTTAAAGATTTAAATTTATCAGTTAGTATTAAAAATTAATCCTTATCTGTTTGAAGGATTTAATGTTTATCATGTTCTTGTTTAAAATTGGATTTATAGATAATCACCGAATGAACACCATGAAAACCACCGTGTACGGTGGCCAAACCACTAGTATGGTGGTGGCCGAACCCACACGCAATGAAGACCAACCGCCGAGCCACTGGCTGCCTTGCGGCCGTGCCTAGTAGTGGCGGTGGTCGTTCCGTTTGACACCAAACCACCGAAGCCTCGATTGACGACGGTGGTGGTAGCCGTTCCTCGCAACAGCCGCGAACCACCACACCACCAAAGCCGTAGCGACAACGGTGGTGGTGGTCGTCCCACATCCGCGAGCCGCACCACCGATCGGCTAGGGCAGCCACGGTGGTGGCGGCGGTTCACCGTTTCAATCGCCGCGAAGGCGATGGCGGCAGTGGCGTTGCAGTCGTCGGCTGCTGGTGGCGGTGGTGGTGCTTTGGCACCGTTGCCGTCGCTGGTGGTGGGGGAGGTGGTGGTTTGTTCGTCCCTGCGGCAAGGCGGCAGCGGTGGCGCCTTGGCGTCACCGTCGTGCGTCGTTTTTGGGCAATCGACAGCCGGCCACGCCACGGCAGTGGCGGCCGACTGCTGCTGCTGTTGTGGTGGTGGCGGTTGTCGACGGTGGTGGCAGTAGTCGACGGCGGCAGTGGTGATATGGTTGTTGTTATTGTTCGATCGACGGCGATGGTCGCATAGCGGCGGCTGTTCGACGGTCAATCACCATCGTAACGATGGTGATCACCATGGTGTGTGTTTTCGACAACCACTAGCTGTCTTTGGACAGCGGTGGTGATGTTCGTTGTTTTATCGTAAACCACATTGCGAAAGCGGCAACGGTATGGTTCGTACGATCGGAACCCACAGGACGGTGGTGGTGTTGTGTTGCCGTCACCAGAATGGGTTGATCACCACCAGATGGTGGTAATCGACGTAGACGAATTGTCGGTCGATCACGAGTCACATAATCACGGGTCTTTCGGTTGAAATGGGTCACAATGTAAACGGGCCCAAAACCCAGTATTTTGGACCAAGTTATGGCCCAACAGGGTTTATATGGTTTTAAGTTTTTTTTTTATTATCCAAAATTTATTTTATTTAGATAATATTTTATTTATCTTATAAAATTATAATTTAAGGAATTTTATTAACATTGATCCATAATAAAATTGTGTTGTTTTATCAAACCAGTTATTTGACCCGTTTGGTCAAATGGGCCTAGTGTCGTGTTTTGACCAGATGGTTGAACCACAATACAGTTTATAGGCCAGTATTTAATATTCCGAACAATTGGTCCGGAATGTCCGGTTTGATATGTTTTTGGATAAAAGCAAATATTTTAGAAAATTGGTTTTATTTATAAAATAGATTTATAGTTTATAATTCTTGGGTATTTTATAAATTAGTTAAAAGCCGATTTCAGATTAAAATATTAGTTTCGATTTATAAAACAGTTTCTTTTGTAAACCAGTTAAAACCATATTTTGCGATAAAACAAGCGAGATATTATTTTAACGGATCTAGGATTGTTTGATGCTTTATTTTATATTGCTTATTTTTGCTTTATAAAATTGCGTGGTTGATTTATACTTGTTTAGTATATATGTATTAAAGTAATTATAGAAATTGCCAATTTAGACCTTTGATTTATATGGGGAGGCCTGCGTGCCACTTACAACCCCGGTAATATGTAAAATGACCTCTAGAATAGATTTTTATTCCTGGAGTTCCGTCAGAAGTGCCGAGGCCAGTGGGAGCTACGCGAGGAGATCTGAGCTTGATAGTTTTAGGTCAATTTTGGTCCTTTAGGAATTAATTGGCAAATCTATAATTGCTTGTCTGTTAAACTGCGTGTTTGTGCTTATTAGTTATTCTCGTGATTGTTGATATTATATGCTAAGGTTTTATTTGACTTTTTCCGAAATTAAGTTTTTATAAAACCAGTTACGTCACGAGATTGGTTTTAAAATTAAAATCACCTTTTTCATTATTATTTTAAAAGGTAAAATTTTATTTTAAAACCCATATATTATAAGACATTTTTTTCCTTATAAAAGGGCATGCTTTTAAAACAGTTAGTTTTATTAGCAAAGGAGTTTAAAAACAGTTAGTTTTAAAACAGTGTGTACGTTTTAACAGTCAGTTTTAAACGTCATTTGTCATTCATAAAACAGTTAGTTTTTAAAGACAACGATTTCCTTTTAAACAGCCAGCTTTTAATAGCAATTTTAAAATACTGGAAATTTAAAGTTTTTCAAAAACTTAGTTAAAACCCAGAAAATCATAGATCAGTAGTGTAACCCGCTTGGGGACACCTTTGGCGTAAGGTACGTTGGGGCTCGAAGAGATCAAACCTTGGGCACCCACTATCAAACCCCAAGCTGAAGGGGATGAAAAGACTCTGCGATATCGGGTGGTACCGACTAGAGTACATCTTGTCACAAGTGGTGAGATCTGTTTTGGTTCTGTTAAGTTTACCGGGTGGTACCGGGCCAAAAAACACTAAGAGGGACTAAAACATGTACGATTATATCCGATGTCCGAAAAGATCTAGGAGTCATGTCAGTTAGATATGATTGGTAAAGGTCCTTACCTACCGAAATAGTACGGGTCTGGTGGGGCGTGCTCAAACCGCACATCAGGACGTATGAAATAAGGATCCTAGTCCGATAATTATCATTTTAGGGTTTATTGATTTTTATTGGAAATTGTTTATTCAAAAGGTACTAAAACCAAAGTTTTAATGTGTAGATGGCAAACACAGTTACCAACACCAATAACCTTTCTCTTCGCTCCATCCTAGAAAAGGACAAACTCACCGATTCGAATTTTCTCGACTGGGAGCGCAATCTTCAGATTGTGCTCAGGCACGAGAGAAAGTGGTATGTGCTGGAAGAACCTCTAGGTGAGGCCCCACCAGCAAATGCCAGCGCGGAAATTAGAAACGCTTATCAAAAGCGTTCAGATGATTTGCTGGATGTTGAATGCCTGATGCTTGCGACCATGAGCCCAGAACTCCAAACAGGGCTCATGAACACTAATGCTTACGACATGATCCGCCAGTTGAGGGACATGTTCCAAACGCAAGCTCGCACAGAACGTTATGATGCCACGAGGGCTCTAAACGCGTGCAAAATGGCCAAAGGAACCTCTGTCAGTGCCCACGTCATGAAAATGAAGAGGCTACTTAACCACCTAGAGAGGTTAGGTCACCCAGTACCGTTGCAGCTAGCAACAGATACAATACTCAACTCGTTATCTGATGATTACAAGCAGTTTGTGATTAATTTTAACATGAACAACATGGAGAAGAGCATAGCTGAACTGCACTCCATGTTAAAAACTGCTGTTGAGTATGGGGATGGGGACCAAGACCAAAGATGTTCTGATGGTCAGGGATGGTGGAGTGAGGAAGAAGAGAGGGCAAAGGAACACCAGCAAGGGCAAGGGCCAGGTTCAGGTCAGCCAGAGTGTGCCGAAGATTGCTGACAATGGAAATGGCAAGGGCAAGGGCAAGAAAGTTAAAGTCAACAAGGCAAGGACCGAGAATCGATGCTTCAGGTGTCATGAGGTCGGTCATTGGAGACAGAACTGCCCGAAGCGTCATGAAACAGGTATGAACACCTCGGACTGCTTCAGTTTATCATTACTACTTGTTAGTTTACAAGTTAACTGACACCTAGAGCAAATGTTTAATTGCAGGTGGTCAGGAGAAATGAAGTGCCCAGATTGCAAGGATCAGACAAGTTCTATTTTAGATATTATCAAGACATTTTAAATTTTGGGTTATTTTAAAACATTTTGGATATCTTGAAATATTGTTTGGTTTTAAAATTTATGGATATTTGGTATTTTTAAATTTAAAATTGTTGTCTTGATTTATATATCTATATTGCTTTGAATCTGATTAAGTCTAGATAGACTTGATTCAATTTGTTGATCCCGAACATTGTCTGTCACACTAACTAATACACTTCGAATCTATATGAAAACTGTCAAAAACACACAAAGTACTATTTTATAGGAATGTTTTTTTGAGATAAAATATTTATGAGTAATATGATTATAAAAGTACATTATAGTCAAGTTCAAAATTACTCATATGTTTTAAAGAATTTAGGATGTTGTCACAGATGACGTTGGGAACATCAGTATTCCTAAAACTAGAAAATTCCAAGATTTGGAATTAGGATCTGAAAATATCCAGTTAAGTTTCATGAATAGTAAAATTCAAACTTATTACTTAAAAACATAAATTGACTAAATAATCAAGTCTTGACTAAGTCAATAAAACATTAATTTAAGTAATAGTCAGTTTTCATATAGGTTAGTGGGAGCCCGATTTATTCTCTATCTATGCTCTTGATAAAGAATAAAAGTTATATTATTGATTTGTATTTCTAGGAATTCATAATCCAGTTTGGATAAGAATTCATGAGAAACGTGATCTATTCTTTTAAGCTATAAAAGTAAGATCAAAGTTTTTTAGAAACAGCATAAAGTCAAAGTTTTGACTTTAAGAAAATCAATAATTATATGTGTTGTAATAATAAAGATTTTGTAACATCTTTTGACCATCAAGTGTTGTAGAACACTAGGATAAATTTCCTGGATTTACCAGTTTGGTAAATGGAAATTTTGTCAGATTTCAGGTAGAAATCTTTATCTACACAGCAACTAAGGGAAGTTGCGGGATTAACTTTGCATGTTCAGGAAAAACTCGGAGTTATTCCAGTATCTCCAGGTTTTAGTGAATATGGTAAAGATAAGCCTAGTTTTTGTTAAAAGTGTTTGCAAAACAAAACTAGCAGAACCAAGTTAAAAGGATTAATTAAACTTGTGTTGTTTTGGTTATTTCTTTGATTAGTAAGGTAAGCGACTAATCAAAGGGTTTAAACTGAAGAAAAGTGATACTTCATTTAAATTAGAAAAGTACGCATTGAATAGACAACATAAAATTTACTTTGAAAATTATTATTAATTTGTAATTGATTACAGAGTGTAATATGGACTATACAAATTAATTTCACTGTTTTCTTTTATAATTTTGCATATTTTTGATCCGGGAATAAAACTAGTCCAAGTTTTATTCGAAACATATCCGTGACAACTTATCAAGGTGGGAACCTGATAGGGTTTTAAAGTCATCGTGAGTTTTTGGGTAGTTATAAACAGAATGTTGAATAATAGCTACAAGCGATGTAGACCAAAAACTGCACGGATATTCGATAGAGTAGCGAATATCGGATGTGATCCGCCGGTTGAGATTACTTCGTGGATTCTGTCATAAGTAAATCTCACAGAAGGTTGTCCTAAATACCTGAGGTATCTGGTTTGGAATCACGGGGACTACTAGATACTTAGTGCGTTCTAACATCACGCCGTAACAGGGTGGTCATACGGGGCGTAACTAGATTCAGCGAAAGTCGTGGTGACAAATGTGGATATGCAAGATGGGATTTGCACCTCTTCCAAGAAGAGAGATATTTCCGGGCCCCTTGACTGACTGAAAGAACTGATGAAGTGCATGGCCATGCCCAAACGAACTGATTTGTTCTTTGTCGTTTACCTATCAGTTAGAAGTCGGATAGTGATAACTCCAAAATTATACATATTTTACTCGCATCAATTCCCCACTTTTATCTTCATTTTGAGATTATGATGCTGTTTGACTTAAAAAGGTTTAATTCCTAATTTTGTAGGTCTTGGAGGCCGTGGAACGGAAAAGTACGAAAAAGGGCGAGAAAACGTGAAAAATGCACAAAGTCAACACAGTAGCAATCTGGCGTCCGCCAAGTTCAAAATCTGGTGCCGCCAAACCAATCTGGCGCCGCCAAACCAAAAATCTGGCGCCGCCAGATTCGACAAAATTGAAAACCAGAGTTGACCTAAGCATCTGGCGCCGCCAAACCAGCAGTCTGGCGAACGCCAGATGACCCCTGGACGTTTTCTTATAAATACAGGCCTTGGTCATTCAGTTTTATGCATCCGGAAAAGCTTAGTTTCAGTAAATACTCTCTTAGGTTAGATGTTGGGAGCCGCTTAGGGTTTCCAACCTGAGAAGATGGAGGCTCGATGTGACGACTACGGAGGAGATTCGAGGGGATGCTATGCCAAATCGACCGGTCTTTAGTTGGTTTGTCTAAGCATTTGTAATTGACATGTCTATGTGTTGATTCCTCTTGTGTGTCTATCATGGTTTGAATACTTTGGATTTTAGTTTATTAATTAGATGCATGATTTGTTGAATGTTGTCTTTGATTCCGTTCTAATCTATTGTTTGGTGATTTGAATTCATTTGGTTGGGTGTATTTGTTGGACCAAAACAGATAGAATCCGAAAGGATAAACAACCTACCTTAGCGTGACCTTGGACCAAGAGAGTTGTGTTAAGGGGTTACTTGGACCAAGAGTGACCAGATAGTAGAAAAGCCTTGCAATAGAATTAGAATCGGATTTCCGGTGTTAGGTTGCCTGACAAACGACCTAGTATTGGAGCTAGGAGGACCGAGACCTAGTTGATAATCTTAGATATACATGTTCGGGTGCTTTGTGCTTAAATTCTGACAACAATCATAAATCTATGTCTTATGAAAGTAAACCATAATGGATTCACTTATCTCCAATGTATGTCTGTTCATCAGTTTTCCACTTCTTGGTTAGGATTATTATTTATTTGTCTTTTATCTTTTAAATACTTTTTCAAAAACAAAACCCTCAAAAAAGCTTTAGGTTAATTAAACTAGTTTAGATCATTAGTCTATAAAACTTGACCGTTCCCAGTGGTAGATACGATACCTGGACTTTCCTACACTATATTACTCACGATCAGGTACGCTTGCCTGTATATGTGGTAAGACGGTGGCTAGGTATTAGAGGTTAAAACTTGTTACGCTTTTTATATACAATAATTACCGCATCAAGTTTTTGGCGCCGTTGCCGGGGAACGGTAGTTACTAGATTTTTGATCTTTATTAGTTTGATTAATCGATCCTTAATTGGGAATTTATTCCCGATTAAGTTATTTGCTTTCTAGTTTAGTTTTTAATTTTTAATTTTATCTTTTATATTTTTGTGCTACTCCGGGTATTTGTTTTGTTTCTTTTGCAGATATGGAGGATTACGATGGGATTCCCGATGATGATGTACCGATGTGGGTACTTAGGAAACGCCAACATGAGTCAACGCTAAAAGAGTTACTTGAAAAACCCATGGCGAATCGATCATCTCTACAACAAAAGGTAAATCGTCCATATGTTAAGTCTGAGGATTTTAATAGTTCTTTAATTTTACAGGATGAGACGATGGATGAACAATCGGATGATCGGCCTTCTTGGGGATTAAAAGAACCAGATTGGGAGGACCGCATAAGGGATGTCGGCTCACTTGCAGATTCTTTGCGTAAGATGAGGGAGGAATCGGAAAGAATGCGAGAATCAATGAAGAAATCCGAATGGCTAACTCACTCTACCATTCAGCCACAAGTAAGTTGTCCAAGTTTTAAGGTTAACAATGATTCTAATGAAAATTTTTTACTTGGACAGGATTCGTACTCAAAGATGGAGGTGGAAGGCACTTGGTTCGGGAAGGTTGTTGAACTTTCATTACAAGAAGATGCCCGACCAAATGACAAACAACCAATCGAAGAGCCTCCGACAATAATGATAAACTCCATGGATCAAACCGTTATCGAAAAGCTTGCACCACCAATAGATGATTCATGGATTCAACATGAGGTACTTCCGCCATGGTCTGATTCTGATGATTCTGACGAAGAGTTTTCATGGCAGGATAATACAAAGGAAGAATACCATGATGATGACTGCCTAGATGGACTCGGAGCTTTAATGCAAGATGATCAATTCGAAGAAGCATCGTCAGATCAAACCCCTCCTCAACAAACGGTAAGTCCTCCATCGATTAATAAGGATGAGTCTAACGGCGTGTTATCATTTTCACAGGGTAACCCACGCATAGTTCAAGGAGTATTGGCACAAGATCCTTTTTGGGAAGCCAGTTGTCAAAAACAATTGGTTAACCCAACATCCCTAACGACATATCTAAAAGATCTTAGGCCAAACTCGCGCAAATCTGATGTTCGTTCTGCAAGGAGACATGATGAGAACCGGTATGATAAGTGGTGCGCAACTCTACCTGGTGGATCACACAAAGGTAAATCGGTAAGCCCAGGTATGTACCACTATTATCACCCTTGCTTAATTGCAAGTGAAGGGTGTTTGGTTTTAAACGAGGTTGCTTAAACCCGGAGTCAGGCTCGAGACTCATGACAAAAACAAGCGTTTCTCGGGAGGCAACCCGTGAATTTTAATTAATTTGTTTTTATTGTCTTAAAGTAGGTAGTCGTATCTAGGATTGTTACCCAAATCATTTCGGTCAAAATTTGAAAAAAATAAAAAAATAAAATAAAAATAAGAAATTGGACAGAACAGGTTTCGCTATCGCGAAAATAATTTTCGCTCCGCCAAACCAGGTATTCGAAAAAAAAAAAAAAATCTTCGCGGCGCGAAGCCCCAAATCTCGCGAACGCGAAGAGCTTTCTGTGTTGAAAAATTTTTTTTTTTTTTTTTTTTTTTCAAAGTTTTCAAAGCCTAACTAACCAAAACTCTTTTTCTCTCACCAAAAGTTGGATCTCATTGTTTTTTAACCTCCAATCTCTTCAACTTTAAGTGTGGGAAGATTTTGTCTTTTTCAAACATTGAGTGATAAACCATACTTTTTCTAAATTCTCAAGCAATAGGTTTTTCTTTACTTTAATGTTTTTATATATAACTTGCTTGAGATTTTGAAAACATATACCTTAGTTTTTAAAAAAAATTATTTTTGTGAAAAAAATGGGATAAATCAAGTTTTAAGTGTGGGAACCCATGTGGCAACAATTTTCAAAATCAAATTTTGGTGGGTTCCCATTCTTCAAATCAACTTGATATGGTTCAATCACTATGTGTGGGAAAACTTTTTCCAATAGTTTTCCAAAGTCCAATAGTCCAAGCCCAATGTTTTGAAAATGAGAGTTGAGATTTGTTTTTAAAAGAGATTTTTGACTAATGGTGATGAGGATTTGGTTTTCACGTGTCGGTTAGGATGTTTAATAAAGTTTTTTTTAAATAAAGCTTCTGTCCACATTGTTTTGTAACGCGATTTGACTTGACTTGATTTTGGGTTATCGTCCTATCTATCCTAGTTTTATTTTTACATTTTTCTTTTTAGCGTGTTTTGTTTGTAGGTTTTGGTGTGGTAAACCCTCGGAGTCTCTTATACCTCATGAGCCGACCGTCAGCTTCAAGTCTCTTAACCCGGGAAGTTTCTGTTTTCCTTTCACCTCTCTAATTGTTTGGAAGGATTGTTGCATTGAGGACAATGCAAATTTTAAGTGTGGGGAGGGGGTTAAGTAGACTTAACTTGTTTTGATTTCTTAACCCGTGGTTTAATTGATCATTATCTTTTTACCTTTCCACATGTGCTTTAATTGTTATTGCATTGAGGACACTGCAATTCTTAAGTGTGGGAAGGGGGTTAAGTAAACTTTTGATTGTTTGTCCTTATTGTGCTTAATTGCTTATCTGATTTTATTTGAATTATATGGCATAAATTTTTCGAAATCCATGATCTTTTCAAAATTTTGTGGAAGTCAAAAGAGTCTTGCATATAGGATGATACTTTTTGGAGTTTTTATGAGTTTGAAAAAGTCATGTGTATGCTAATTGCCATGAGTGATCCTTACCCTGTTCCTTGAGAGTTTGAGCCTACATTGCTTATATCTATTCATTTCTGTGAGGATACCGACTTTGAACCAAGTAGAATTTGTCACTTTGAATGCTTGTCGAGATCACATAAGAAAAGTATGTCACCATTGTACTGATAGAGGCCTTCGTTTCTAACCCTTTTAGCCTTCGTCAGATAACCTCATTATAAGGTTATTTGATTTGCCTAGCCTATTTTGTGAAAGTGTTCATCTTTAACACTTTATCCCTTGTAACCCCTTTGAGCCTTAGCCTTTTCATTTCTTTACCCACATATATATATCCTTAGCCCATTCATTTTATCTATCTTTTGGCCGTAGCTCAAATT
Organism: Centaurea solstitialis; assembly: GCA_030169165.1. Taxonomy (NCBI): domain Eukaryota; kingdom Viridiplantae; phylum Streptophyta; class Magnoliopsida; order Asterales; family Asteraceae; genus Centaurea; species Centaurea solstitialis. The sequence goes on along the minus strand of CM058045.1, from coordinate 57,179,467 downwards.
TGGAAGCTTTTCATGTTTTTGGTCCGTTTTATGAATCTGACAAACAGAGAAAGGGATTATGAAAAAGAAAAAGAGCAAAAGAGCCCAAAAGCAACATAGTTGCTGCTCTGAAAAAAAAATATAGAGCTTGAAAAAGAAAAGAAAAGAAAAGTAGAAAACGACTCATTCAAAATAAAAATCAAAAGAGTCGATGTGCTTAAAAGAAAATAGATATCGAAGCCACAAATAAGCAATATGCTTTCCGATATACTTGTGATAGTGATAGAAATCCCGAGCTCTAAAAATCTCAAAAGTCAGATGATTAATTTGGATCTTGAACTGATTTGTTTTCAGGTTTTGCTACAACCCTTAGTCACTTATATCCTTTATCCTACCCTTAACCCTTAGCCTAACATTACAACCCTAAAGTCCTCTTTACGGTTGACAACTTTTCAGTGGTGGAGATAAGATTTGGTGACAAGCATATGCGTTTGGTAAGATGTCGAGTATCAGTGTGATCACTTTATATAACGTATTACCCCTTGAGAGATACACTTGATATATACTTTGTGAGGGTAAAAGGTTGAGGATGACTTTGATGACTTGTAAGGCTTTGATTTGTGTCTGACTTGTGTCTGATTTCTTGCGACTATCCTTGTTCTTTCAAAGCATAATCATGAGTTGAGGATAATTTTGTCGTTATCTTTCTTATTTTATCAGATGTTTGCTTGAGGACAAGCAAATCTTAAGTGTGGGAATTTTGATAACTCCAAAATTATACATATTTTACTCGCATCAATTCCCCACTTTTATCTTCATTTTGAGAGTAATTATGATGCTGTTTGACTAAAAAAGGTTTAATTCCTAATTTTGTAGGTCTTGGAGGCCGTGGAACGGAAAATGTTGATCCAGCTCTCCTAAGACCTGATGAAATGATAATGATCCTGAATCTTTACTTAGTGAATAGGTTTTTACTTCTGTTATAGCTTGAGGAATTATCACTGAGATTGTTCAGTGTTATTCCATGTTACTTATGTTGTAACTTATTTTTATAATCATCAGGATCAGGATCAGGAGATGAGCGAGTCTGTTATGCAGTCTACTGATCCTGACCACCGAAGTGAAGACCTCCTGAAGACATCAAGATCATACTCAAAGAACCATCAGCGACGTCGAAGAATTAGCTGATGACAGGAACAGCATGCTCGTGATCTGAAGACGGAACTCAGTGATAGCAGGCTGCTCAATTTCGTATGACATCCTGAAGATTCATCAGGATACAAGTGACCCTGAACAACATCAGTTTCAGGACTCTACTCACTGATCAGTATCCTGATCCTGAAGGATTAGTGTAATGTCTTAATCTAAAGCACAAAAGGATTATCCGCCTTTACTGACACAAAAGTACATAAGGACAGTCTCTTTACTGTTCCCTCCGTACTTATCAGACCTCAAGGCAACTGTTTACACACTTCCTCTTTTGCACACCATGCAAAGAGTATTTGTTTATAGTAAATAGTACAAAGGACCACTTATAATGTGACACGTACACAAAAGTGAGTCTGCATGCATTTAATGCATTGGGTATAAATAGGACTTGAAGATATGTTCTGCATACTTCTTCTTCATCCTAAAAATACCCTAATCCTTTCTTTCTTATTTCCCTCTATCTTCTTTCTTTTCTTATCTTCTCACTTTAGTGCATAGTGAAAGAAAGCTTAGATTGTTTAGTTTAGACTTATTGTCTTTTTTATTTCCGCAACAATCTGTAAATTCATATTGTTAATATAACAAAGAATTTAAAAGTGAAATTTTGTGTGATTATATTCAACCCCCCCTTCTATAATCCCAAACACTATCCTTACTTGAAGGTCACCTCATTAGGACCAACAAGTGGTATCAGAGCAGATACAAGCTCTCATTTTCTTCTCTAAGAAAAATCTTGTGATCCTCTCTTCTCTTAATCTATGGCTCTTCAAGCTAAGGATAACTACTTTGATACCGGCTCTGCTGGAAAACCTCCAAGGTTTAACAAAGATAACTTCTCTCTTTGGAAAACCAGGATGGAACTCTTTCTTTCTGGTTCTGATCCCCAGATTCCTTACTTTCTGGAAAATGGACCACATGTGCCCACACAAACCGTTCATGCCATTCCTGCTGCAGGCAACCAACCAGCTTTACCTGAAAGGGAACTGGTAAAACCTGTGACTGACTGGAATGATGAAGACAGACGCCTGGTCAACATTGACACTAAGGCTAGGTCTCTCATTGCCATGTCACTCCCTGATGATGTATTCCACTCTGTCTGTCACCTTCGCTCTGCTAAAGAGATTTGGGACACCCTCTGTGTTCAATATGAAGGTACTGCTGTTCTCATGGAATCAAGAAAGATTTTCTTGGTTCGACAGTACGAAAGCTTTATTCATCAGAAGGATGAAACTCTCTCCCAGCTACATCAGAGATTCAACTGTCTTCTGATTGATCTGAAGACTATCGGTACTACCTATCCTAACTCTGAGGTGGTTACCAAGTTCATGGAAGCTCTTCCTGAACATTGGGAAATCTACACCTCCTGCTTAACTATGTCAAAAGACATAAAGACACTCACACTAAGTGAGTTGTACGGTATTCTTCTAAACCGTGAACTGTTGGGTTTTTTGTGGGATCCCTCGGGTCAAACTAACTCGAGGATCATCGTGGATCTTCGAAACCTCACTGGTTCGATAAATCCCATAGATTTAATATTCAAACTGAAAAAGCCTATGCGATCTAAAACATACTGATTTGATCTTTTTATGCGGAAGCGTTTAAGTTAAAAACCCCAAAACACTTATTGATCTTAATCGTTCAGTTTAATCAATTCCAATGGTTTAGATAGTTTACCTGGATTGCTTGAGAATTGATCCACCGGTGATCGACCAACGAATGTTCTTCTAGCTGAACCGAATGAAAACCCGAAGACTGGAAAACCGAAGCTGGATTCCGAGAGAGGGGATGGCGGCGCCGATTGGGGAGAGGGAGAGAAAGAACTGGAAACTGATTTTAGTTGGTTGAAAGCTTAATTAATTTTTCCTTAACCCATAAGCCTTATTTATATGGAGGAAAAAATACAGTTTGAATAGGATCCAGTTTCTATATTGTAATTATCTCAAATCTTTTTCCCTTTTAAATTACTGGAAAAGAATTTGCTTATGATAATTCTATATATATATATATATTTATCTAATATATATATTACTTATTAATTAACTATTATATATTTATTTTATCAAATAAATATATAATGTATCTAATTAATTAATAACCCTCTAACTTTGGGATTTCTGACTGAAATTACCCAATTGATTTATAATTCACTATTATAAATCCTAACTCTCCATTTCCGGGTTTCATTTAACTTATTCGATTTATAGGTCCTCACAGGTGTGACCCTCAAGTGTCTTGTAACATTGGATGTGTAATTACTTGGTTTGTCAAGTCTGCACATAATTCCTAACAGACTCCCACTTGTGCAAGTTGGCAATACCGCCTTGATTACACGGACCTAAGGAGGCCCCTAGACAGACACTTAGGCTGACCAGGTTACAAGAACTCTTATACCCAGACAGGTGATATAAACATTCCGTAAGGAAATAGTATCTATGAAACTACTGTTCATTGATTGGGTATATCTTGGTTTTTCCCTTTGCATCACGATATTTCATCTGTGAGTATGAGCTTGGAAAGTGTCAACTCTAAATACTCAAGATTCTGTTTTCTTGACTATCCGACCTTTACTGATAGGTAAACGACAAAGAACTAATCAGTTCGTTTGGGCATGGCCATGCACTTCATCAGTATATTCAGTCAGTCAAGATGGGCCCAGAAATATCTCTCTTCAGAGAAGAGGTGCAAATCCCATCTTGCATATCTGCCTTTAACACCACGGCTTCCGCTGATTCTAGTTACGCCCTTTATAGCCACCCTGTTACGGCGTAGCGGTTGAGTGCACTAAGTGTTAAGCAGTCCTCATGATATCAAATCAGATACCTCAGGTGATAGGGACAACCACTGTGAGACTTACTTATGACTGATTCCAAGAAGTAATCTCAACTGCGGATCACGTCCGATATTTGCTACTCTATCAAATATCTGTGCAACTTTTAGTCTATAACGCTTGTAGCTGTTATTCAGCAACTGATCATAACTACCTAAAAGTTCACAATGACTTTAACACCTTATCATGTTCCCACAATGATAAGTTGTCACGGACAAGTTTCGAATGAAAACTGGAAACTAGTTTCATTCCTGGATTATAAAAAAACATGCAAAATATAAAAGTGATAAAGAAATTAATTTTGTATAGTCCGTACTACACGCTGTAATAATAACAAAATTAAATGTCCTTTTCTTTAATAACTTTTATGATATCTATTTAACGTTTGTTAAATATTGGTCTAAAATGAAGTATCACCTATCTTCAGTTTTAAACCCTTTGATTAAAGTTTACCATTTTAATCAAAGTGATGACCAAATAATACAAGTTTGTTGATACTTGTATCTGCTAATCATTGTTTATTGCAAACACCTTTTAAAACAATAATTAGACTTTTCTCATATTCCATGAACTTGGAGACCTGGACTAACTACCAGTTCCTGAATATGTAAAACTAAACTACAACTTTCCTTAGTTGCTGTGTAGATGAATGATTTCTTCCTGAAATCAGATTCCATTTTACCTTGCTGGTGAATTCACTGGAATACTATATTTAATCCAACACTTTAATTATTGATTAAAAAGTCAATCATGACTTTATTTTGTTTCAAGGGTCTTGAAATTCTTATCCTTTTTGACTACAAAGTGAATCATATCTTGTGAATTCTTATCCTACCTAGATCATGAATTCCGAGATATATTGAATCAATAATTATAACTTTTATTCTTTTATCTCAGACTAGATAAAGAATAAATTTGGGCTCCCGCTAACCTATATGAAAAACATTTATTACTCAAAATTTACTATTGACTTAGTCAAAACTTTGATTAGTCAATTCTATTTTAAGTAATGTATTTGAGAATTCTATTTATAAAACTCAACTGGATTCTATTAAATCTTAATTCCAGAATCTTGGAATTTTCTTAGTTTTATAAATACTGTTATTAACCTTGTCTAAGTTAATATCCCAGATTCTCTTCTAAACATTTGAATGATTTGATCACAAAAATTATTTCATAATCTTACTCATAAATGTTTTACTTGGAAACCATAATCTTTTTGGTTTCTAACAGTTTTCATATAAATTACTTCAATTCAACAAAAACTATTGAAGTAATATTTCTAGTGTAACAGGCAATATCTAGGATCTTATCAAGTCAAAACTTGACTTTGTGAGATTTAAAATCCACGCACATCAGATATTTATTCAAGACAATATCTTATAAATTTCAAAACCATAAATGAATTATAAGTATTTAAAAATGTAACCATAAAACAACTGTTTAAAAATTGTCTTGAAAAACATATATCTAAAATGAGCTTCTATCTTGATCCTTGCAATCCTCGGGCACATCACTTCTGACCACCTGCAATAGTCATTTGCTCTAGGTATCAGTATACTTGTAAACTAACAAGTAGGAAGTGACAAACTAAAGCAATCACAAATATCTGAGGTTTACATACCTGCTTCATGACGCTTTGGGCAGTTCTGCCTCCAGTGACCAACCTCATTGCATGTGAAGCAGCGGTTCTCGGTCCTAGCTTTGTTTGGCTTAACTTTCTTGCCCTTGCCCTTGCCTTTGTCTTTCTTGGGCGCACTGTGGATGGCCTGGACTAGTCCTTTTCCTTTGCTGGTGCTAGCATGCCCATTCTTCTTTTTTACCCCTCCGTCTTTTACCATCAAGACATCCTTGGTCTTGCTCTTGTTCCCCATATTCAGTTCAGCTGTCTTAAGCATGGAGTGTAATTCTGCTATTGACTTCTCCATGTTATTCATATTGTAATTGACTACAAAGGGCCTGTAGTCTTCTGACAGTGAATTGAGTATGGTATCTGTTGCTAGCTGCAACGGAACTGGATGACCTAGCCTCTCCAGATGATCCAAGTGCCGTTTCATTTTCATGACATGGTCACTTACTGATGTCCCTTTTATCATCTTGCACTCATTAAATGCTTTTGTGGCATCGTAACGTTCTGTACGAGCCTGGGTCTGGAACATGTCCCTCAGCTGACGGATCATGTCATAAGCATTTGTATTTATGAGCCCTGCTTGCAGATCTGGGCTCATTGTTGCAAGCATGAGACAGGCAACATCCAGTAGATCATCTGAGTGTTTCTTGTGGGCATTCCTGGCAGCAGCCGGAGCATTTGCCGGAGGTGCCTCCCCAAGAGGCTCTTCAAGGACATACCATTTCCTCTCATGTCTGAGCACAATCATCAGATTGCGCTCCCAGTCAAGGAAATTGGAGCCAGTCAACTTGTCCTTTTCTAGGATAGAGCGGAGGGAAAGATTGTTAGTGCTGGTAACAGTGCTTGCCATCTACACGAAATAAAACTTTTGGTCTTTAGCAACTGTAAATAGATTAAATTCCAATAAATATCAATAAACCCTTAAATGATCAATTTATTGGACTAGGATCCTTATTTCATACGTCCTAATGTGCGGATTGTTCTTGCTCCACCAGGCCCGTATTTATTTCGGTAGGTAAGGACTTTTACCAATCATATCTACCTGATATGACTCCTAGATCTTTTCGGAACCACGCTAACTAATTGTGCATGTTTCAGTCCCTCTAAGTGCATTTTGGCCCGGTACCTCCCGGTGAACTTGATAGTACCAAAATAGATCTCACCATTTTGGGGACCTGATCACTATACTCTGGCCGGTACCACCCGGAGATAATTCGCAGAGTTATGTAACCCCTCCAGCTTCAGTTTGAACACGGACGTTGAATGTGTGATCACTTACAACGCCTGTGTACTTTACGCCGAAGGTGCCCCTAGATGGGTTGCACTACTGATCTACGATTTTCGGGGTTTTGAAAAACTTTATTTCCAGGATTTTTGTCAAAATATAATTTTGGAAAAAACTGATTGTCATAAAGGCTACTGATGTTTTAAACTGACTGTTTTAAACATACATCCTATTTTAAAATCAACTGTTTTAAAATTACTTGCTAATTAAAACTAACTGTTTTAATAGCACACCTAGTTGATTAAAAACTAACTGTTTTTTTGTCAACTTGCCTTTTATATAGAACAATCATTTATAGGTTTTAAAAAGTTTGAAAACTGGTAATTAAAACCTATATATATATTTGTGATATAACCTAGTTTTAAAAGAAACTATTTAAAACTACTAACATACAAGATATCACAAATAAGCATTTAATCATGCAATTAAATAACAGTTAATCACATAATAGCCTATTATAGTTTTTGCCAACGTTGGTTTCCTAGGGTCCAATAATGACCTATTTTACTAAAATCTTCAAAACTTGCGTAGCTCCCACTGGCCTCGCCATGTTTGTCAGTACTTCGGTAAAAGGATGAACTTTAGCAGCTCCCACTGGCCTTGCTATCCCGAACATCTATCCTAAGGTCATTATTACATAAGGGGTTGTAAATGGCTCGCAGGCCTCCCCGTAAATATGTCAAAGGTCTAAGTTGGCAAAATCTATAATAATCATATATATAAGCAAGTATATAGCAATCACGTAATTATATAAAGCGTAAATAAGCAATATAATAAAAGCGAGAAATAAACCTAGATCCGTTAAAATTATCTTGTCTCAATTATCACAAAACTTGGTTTTAATTGGTTTATAAAAACAAACTGTTCTATAAGCCTAAATAATATTTTAATCTGAAAACAGTTTTTATCTGATTTATAAACTCTTCTAGACTTATAAGCTATAAATCTTATAAATAAAAAAAACAGTTTTCTAAAAATATAATTTATCCAAAAATGCATCAAACCGGGTTCATCGATCAAAAATTTAAAGTACTGGCCATTGTGTAAAAACACGATATTAGGCTTATTTGAAAAACTCTAATTTTATAAAAGCTTATCAAACCGGAAAATCCTAAAACGAATTTTTATTTGATGAAAGTTTCCCAAATAATTTCAGATTATCTTAAACCCAAACGAGCCCCTATTTGGTCCATAACTTGGCCCAAAGAACTGGGCTTTGGACCTGATAACTTGGCCCAAACTGACGAAAAACCCTAGCTCGGCAGCCTTGCTTGCGTTGCGAAGGCACGGCTCGTGCCGCAAAGGTCAAGAGTTTGTTTGTATCTCGAGGACTTTATCGTGGCCTTGTCCGTGCCGTGATGACCATCTCGAACACCACCATCACCGGTGGTTGTTTTTGACAACCGCCACCGCCGCCAACAAACTGTGGTGCGGTCGATGATGACGACAGCTCTAAGCCACCGCCACCACTGCGGATTTACGGCCAGGCGCTGCCACCACCTCACTGGTGGTGCGACTGCCGTTTGATCTATGATTAGCTACGGCCGGGTTTGAATTAGCTCCGCCAACATTGCTATCATCACCGGTGTAATCGCCACCGTCACCAACAATCTGTGGTGCGGTGGATCGAGGCGCCGCCACCGCTGCTACCATCTCTACCGTTATCAATTGCGGCGGCTATCGAGAACGGACATCGCCGCTTTCACGGCTATGACCGGCGGTTCGACGCCACCACCACTAACCTGTGGTTTTGGCCACCGCCGAGTGCGGTTTTGGTCCTCCGTGCGTGGCACTTGGCCACCGCGTAACTGTTAGGATTATGTGCGAGACAGTAACAGGGTTACCGTATCCAATGTTATAGGACACTAGTAGGTCACACCGCTGCATGCCAAAATGAGAACGTTTGGATTACGTGAGAGAAATAATTAATTGTTTATTAATTATTTAATGAGAAAGTTTTAAATAAATAGTTAGTTAAACTATTTATAAATTAATTAAGATTAATTAATTATGGAAATTATTTGGAGATAATTACCAAAGAATCTTATATGGAATAAAACTCTGATTAGTTTTATCCATATAAATAAAGGGTTAAGGGTATCAGTTTAATAACAATTCAGTTTAATCCTACAACCCAGAAAATCTCTCCCTCTCTTTCTCTCTCACTGAAACCGGCGCCAATCCCAAGGAAAGGGTCGCGTTCGTTTTTCGGGGTAATCCTTGTGGTGGTCTAGCAACCTTCTCGTGTGGTGCCAGTAGCGGTGTAACCCCTGCCAGCTTTCCGGAAAATCAATCATATAAGGTAAACCATCGAAAACACCCTTTGATTGTATCTGTTATGTTTGGGATTGGATCCTCGGATGGGAATCCGGTTTTATTATTCCGCTGTGCATGTTTTGTAACCCGTGATTCCCAACAGTGGTATCAGAGCCACTTCCTAAACCTAACAGATCAGGTTTAAGTTGCTTGCTAGTTAATTAGGTTTTGTAAAATCGTTATTTTTCGTGTTTAAAAATCTGATTTTTAATAAACCTAACGAAGCAACGATCGGCGGTGGAACGGCGGCAGTTAGCCGGCCGGACCTCCAGGCCGATCGCTGGTGAATCGAACGACCAACCGGCTACACCACAGAGTGTGGTGGTCGCCGACTGTCATCGCAACAAACCACCAACCGCACCACCGCAAGTGGTGGCGACGTCGGCCACGGATATGAACCACCACCGCACCACCGTTTGTGGTGGCGGTGGCATCGATTGAGAAACAAGAGCCGCGACAGGCGGCAATTAAACCACCGCGCCACCGTTTGTGGTGGCGGTGGTGATCGATCGAACGAACCGCCGAACGACGACGGCGGCCCGTGCTGCTGTCGTCGATTGCGACGGCGGTGGTTGAGCGGTGATGGCGATGATGTTTGATTCCGGGGAACGGCGGCGATGGTGGCGCTCTATTGCTATCGTCGATGAACCACAGGCGGTGGTTACCGCCGCTGCCATCAATGATGGTGGTGGTGGTGTTTCCGTTCGCCGCGTGACCACGGCAGCAGCGGTGGTGCGAACCGCTGCCGTTGCCGGTGGTAGCGGTGGTTGTTTGCTAGCGTAGCGTCGGCCACGATCAAAAACCGACAGGCGGCGGTGGTGGCTCTCGAGCCGCTGCTATCGCCGGCGATCCACGGTGGTCGAATGGTGTTCAGGCCGGTATCGGTGGTGATGATTTCGGTCGTTGCCATCGGTGCCGGATTTTGTATCGTTAAGTTTCTCGATTGCTTTTCGTTAATGGGTCCTGTGTGAGATCCGTTTCCGGAAAGGTCTTTGATAAGGAAATCTTTTAACCGGATAAGTTTAAAAGTTTTCAGGTTTAATTTAATTAATTAACTATATAATTATCTCTAGTTGAGTTTTAATTATTATTTGAAGTCATAGTCAAACCCTTATGACCCGTGTTTTTTGTATTTTAATTATTATGTGTGTTGTTACGGGAGGCCTGCGTGCCATTTACAACCCGGTTATATTGTAATATTTTAATTAAAATAAAGACCTGAAGACGGAGTCAAGGAGACGATCATGGAGCTTGGAGCCAGTGGGAGCACCGAGAAGATTTGTCCCTTAAGAATTGGACCGTCGTTTTGTGTTGGCTCACAAAACGACAATAGTTAAGGGTTTTTGACTATGACGTGTTATTTAAACTGCGTGGTTGTTTACGATTATTCAGTCTGCGTGGTTGTTTATATTTAATTATATTACGTAGTTACGTCTTTTAAATTAAATATAAATGGTTTTAAAATTGGATAAAATACAGTTTGTGTTTAAATCCAAAGTTTTTGAAAACTGGCAATTTTTTGACCCTTGTTAAAATCATAGATTAGTAAGTGCAACCCACTTTAGGGGCACCTCCGGTGTAAGGTACATAGGGCGTTGTAAGTGCACACACTATGAACGTCCGTGTTCAAACCGAAACTGGAGGGAGATAAAACTCTGCGAATTATCTCCGGGTGGTACCGGCCAGAGTTTGTCAAGGTCCCGGGTGGTGCAATCTATTTTGGTAATTATTTATTCACTGGATGGTACCAGGCCAAAATGCACTAGAGGGACTAAATATGCACGGACTATTAATATCCGATGTCCCGACGATCTAGAAGTCGTATTATCAAGTTAGAATACGATTGGTATAGTTTTACCTACCATAGATCGCATGAGTCGGTCTGACATGATCACATGCTTCCCGACACATGTGAAATATGGATTCTAGTCTAATAAATTTATTTTAAGGGTAATAATTTATTAGAGTTATATAATTATAAACTAAATTGGAATTTATATTCTTCTGTAGATGTCTCCAATTAGCATTCCGTTTTATTCACCTGAGGAATCACTTCGCCTTATTACGGGCAAGTGGAAGCTTACGGGCCAGAACTTTCCAGTTTGGAAGTTGCACTTACTGAATGTTTTGAGTGCCCAGGGTAAGCTTTATGTGATCAATAAGCCCATGTCACGACCTAAAACCAATGCCCCTGAAGAGGAATTTGCTGAGTATTTCAGATTCATGGCAGATGAATCCGATGTAATGTCCATTCTAGTTTTCTCTATGTCACCCGAGTTCACGGGAGACTTAAGAGTGAAATTCTGTCACGAGGTTGTGAGAAATGTAGAGAACCAGTTAGGTTTCTACAAACATACGGGCAAGCTTTTGATCATGCAAGAGATTCTCTCCCTGAAGCTGCAAAAGGGTCAGTCAGTTAAAAACCATCTTATTGAAATGAGAAGGCTTTTTAAATGTTTATCACGTCTGGGGTACAAGATGACTCAGGAAGAGTTAGTGTATCTCATGTGGTTCTCCCTCACAAAGGAAGTTCAGGACACAGCTAGTGCCTACATGAAGGAACCAAAGAACGACGTGGATAAAGTTCATGAAGATATCCTGGCCAGTCTAGAGCCAGCACCCGAACCTGCGAATCTCATGGACACTGATATAATTGATGAGCTGGGAGATCTGAGTTGCCCAGAGTGCGGCAGCGAGGATATTTGCGAGCACTCGATGAATATCGACCAGATAGAGATCGGTTTGCCCGATGCTCCAGGTATCTTTATGATAGATTGCTTAATCACTTCTTATGAATCATGGGTAATTGATACAGGCAGTGGTAACCACATTTGTAATCATTTACAGGGATTCACTAGAAGAAAGACTCTGAGGAAGGACCGTTCGAACCTACGAGTTGGCGAAGGCACTCCGTTGATTGCTGAAGCCGTGGGATCTTATAGTCTTAGTTTACCCTCGGGTCTAGTTTTGGAACTGGATAATTGTTATTATATTCCAAATATGATTAAGAATGTTTTGTCTTTTGATTTATTAGTAGACCAAGGTTTTTATTATAAATATGATTATAAAATGATTTCAGTCTTTAAAGATAATATTTTCTATTTTAAAGCTACACCCGTGAATGGTCTATATACAGTAAATCTACAAGACAACAGTAGTGAAATCTATCATATAAGTAAACGATCCAAGGATATTGAGGATCAGACTTACCTCTGGCATTGTCGTTTGGGCCACATAAACAAGAAACGCGTTGAACTGCTCCTAAAAGGAGGTTTTCTTGGCAATTTCGATTATAAACCTTTTGATAATTGCGAGTCTTGTTTATCTGGAAAAATGACAAAGCAACCTTTCAACAATGAGAATGAAAGGGCTACTGTCTTGCTTGAAATAATCCACACAGATGTATGTGGACCTTTCAGTCATGTAGCAAGAGGAGGATACCGGTACTTCATTACCTTCACTGACGACTTCAGTAGGTATGGTTATGTCTACTTGATGAGACATAAATCTGAAACCTTTGAGAAATTCAAGGAGTATCAGAATGAAGTACAGAATCTACTTGACAAGAGGATCAAGTTTTTACGGTCAGATCGTGGTGGCGAATATCTCAGTGACGAGTTTGACAATCACCTAATGGAGTGTGGGATTGTATCCCAACTTACACCTCCGTATACACCTCAGATGAACGGTGTATCAGAAAGGAGAAATCGTACTTTGCTTGACATGGTACGAACGATGATGTGTCATTCTTCGCTGCCAATATCATTATGGGGACATGCGCTCGAAACAGCAGCACACATACTGAACAGAGCGCCAACAAAGTCGGTAGAAAAGACTCCATACGAGTTATGGAAGGGTAAGAAACCCAACATATCTTTTCTGAAAATTTGGGGTTGTGAGGTTTACGTCAAACGACCTACCTCAGAAAAACTCAAACCAAAATCCGACAAGTGTTTCTTCGTTGGATATCCCAAGACCACCGTGGGATATTATTTCTACAACCCAGAAGAGAACAAAGTTTTTGTTGCTCGAAATGGAAAATTTCTGGAAGAAAAGTTTCTCAGTCTAGAGAACACCAGAAAGGATGTAGATCTACAGGTAGTAGACGAAGAAGACACTACACCAACTGTTGAGCCAGAAATTCAACATAGCAATGTTGAACCTCAATCAGAGCCGATTGAGGAAGTGCAAATACAGGGCCTTCGCAGATCCAGTAGGGTTAGACAAGAACCAGATAGGTATCTTGGATTTCTCGTCTCTCAGGACAGTGGAGACTTGAATGAACCAACATCCTATGGAGAAGCTATGTCAGGCAGTGAGTCTGAACAATGGCAGGAAGCCATGAAGGCTGAGATGCAATCCATGTACGACAACCAAGTTTGGGAGTTGACTGATTTGCCACAACACTGTAGGGCTGTTGGGCGCAAATGGGTTTTCAAGAAGAAAACCGACATGGATGGAAATGTACACACCTTCAAGGCCAGACTGGTCCGCAAAAGGATTCACGCAAACTCATGGCATTGACTATGATGAAACCTTTTCACCAGTGGCCATGTTAAAGTCAATTAGGATACTTATGGCCATCTCAGCGTATTTTAACTACGAGATTTGGCAGATGGACGTCAAGACAGCCTTTCTGAATGGAAAGTTAACAGAAGACGTCTATATGGAACAACCAGAGGGGTTTGAAGATCCTAAGAATCCTAATAAGGTGTGTAAACTGCTAAAATCCATTTATGGATTAAAGCAGGCATCTAGAAGCTGGAACTTACACTTTGATGAGCGAATCAAAGAGTTTGGTTTTACCAAAAGTGAGTTCGAGCCGTGTGTCTACACTAAGTTCAGTGGGAGCATAGTAACCTTCTTGGTCTTATATGTAGATGACATTCTACTCATAGGAAACGATGTACCAACTTTACAGAGTGTTAAGAGTTGGTTAAGCAAATGTTTCCAGGTGAAAGACCTTGGAGAAGCCGCTTATATACTCGGTATAAAAATCTACAGAAATAGATCAAAGCGGCTTATCGGGCTTAGCCAAAGTACGTATATCGATAAAATCCTGAAGAAATTCAGGATGGATGAATCCAAGAAAGGATTTATCCCGATGCAACATGGCATAGTGTTAAGTAAAACACAGTGTCCTGTTTCTAGTCAAGATCAGGACAAGATGAAATCGGTCCCATATGCTTCAGCAATTGGATCGATTATGTATGCCATGCTATGTACTAGGCCCGATGTTGCTTACTCAGTAAGTGTTACGAGCAGATACCAACAGAATCCGGGTGAACCCCATTGGGTGGCTGTCAAGAACATTCTTAAATATCTGAGAAGAACGAAAGAAATGTTCTTGGTCTTTGGAGGTTCTGAGGATGAAATTAGTGTCACCGGATACTCTGACGCTAGTTTCCAGACCGACAGAGATGACTTCAGGTCACAGTCAGGGTACGTCTTTACCCTAAACGGAGGTGCGATCTCATGGAAGAGCTCGAAGCAGGACACCATTGCAGACTCAACTACAGAAGCAGAGTACATTGCAGCATCTGATGCGGCAAAGGAAGCTGTCTGGCTAAGGAATTTTCTATCGGATCTCAGAGTGGTTGCCAGTATCTCGAGACCGATCGATATATTCTGTGATAACTCGGGAGCCGTGGCGCAAGCAAAGGAACCTAGAGAGCATCACAAGTCAAGACACGTGCTCAGAAAGTATCACCTCATCCGAGAGATCATTGGAAGAGGAGATGTGAGAATATGCAAGATTCCAACAGAAGACAATGTCGCAGATCCGCTGACAAAGCCACTAGCAAGGGTGAAGCGTGAGGCACATGCGAATTCCATTGGGATGCAGTACCTGGAAGCCAGTAGCTAGTTCTTGGTTTATTAATTATTACTATAGTTTAATTTAGAAACAATGTAATCATGTAAAGTTTTATTTCACAGTGTGTTGGAAATAAATGGAGGTTTTATTTTCATGATTGTTCGAAATTAACTATTTTTTGCATATTTAACATATCCATGATTTTACAAAGTTTTGTATGAAATCTAAATTTCCATAGCCACTTATTGAAATGGGAATTTCAATAGGGAGTTTAACGCTATTATAAATACTTGATGATTTATTCAAAGTAGAGAATAAAAGCACAAGTGATGTGACCAAGTATTTATAGATACTCATCAGAGCGTTTGGGTATTGGAAGTGACCAGTAATCAAGTCTGCTTCATGGAGCCTCAGTCATAAGCACTGACTTGATAGGTTGTCCTTAGACCTGAGATACTTGGTTTGGGAACGCGAGGACTACTGTATTCTTAGCACGTACTAACGCTGCACCGTAACAGGGCGGCCATACGGGACGTGACTAGATGCAGCGGAAGCCGTGGATCCAAATGCAAGTAGTCAAGAAGGGATTTGCACCTCTTTCAAAAGAGAGATATTTCCGGGCCCCTTGACGATTAAGATTGGCAGAAAACGCGTGGCCACGCTCGGATAGAATAACAAGGGTTATTTAGTAATATCCGTTACTGCAGGCAATCGAAATCAGAGTCAAGAAATACTTGATCTTAAGAAATGAATCCTCCACTCCATGTCTTAAGTCACTTTAGAAATATCGTGTGCAAAAGGAATGAACCTGTGTACAAATTCAAGCGTGAATTGTATCTCTGCATATAAGAGATCTTATAACCTGGTTACCTAAGTGTCTGGCTAGGGAACTCCTTAGGCTAATGGTAACAGTACAGTTACATGTCTAGCACAAGTGGGAGTCTGTTAGGATTATGTGCGAGACAGTAACAGGGTTACCGTATCCAATGTTATAGGACACTAGTAGGTCACACCGCTGCACGCCAAAATGAGAACGTTTGGATTACGTGAGAGAAATAATTAATTGTTTATTAATTATTTAATGAGAAAGTTTTAAATAAATAGTTAGTTAAACTATTTATAAATTAATTAAGATTAATTAATTATGGAAATTATTTGGAGATAATTACCAAAGAATCTTATATGGAATAAAACTCTGATTAGTTTTATCCATATAAATAAAGGGTTAAGGGTATCAGTTTAATAACAATTCAGTTTAATCCTACAACCCAGAAAATCTCTCCCTCTCTTTCTCTCTCACTGAAACCGGCGCCAATCCCAAGGAAAGGGTCGCGTTCGTTTTTCGGGGTAATCCTTGTGGTGGTCTAGCAACCTTCTCGTGTGGTGCCAGTAGCGGTGTAACCCCTGCCAGCTTTCCGGAAAATCAATCATATAAGGTAAACCATCGAAAACACCCTTTGATTGTATCTGTTATGTTTGGGATTGGATCCTCGGATGGGAATCCGGTTTTATTATTCCGCTGTGCATGTTTTGTAACCCGTGATTCCCAACAGTAACCACCATCTGGCGACAACGGCTCCTCCCACCACCGATCTGGTGGTGTGGTTTTTGGTGGCTATTCGACCACCGCCACCATCGCCATTGATTGGCAACGACAGCAGCGTAAACGACGCCACCGCCGCCACCGATCACCACCAATCACGTCGGCCACCACCACTACGGTGGTTTATGGCCGTGTAGTCACGAAATCGCCGCCACAACCACCGATCACGGTCGCCACCACAAACGGTGGTGCTGCCGTGATTGTGGTTCTAATTTGATCATGGTTCGGCCGTGCGATTCGTCCTCCACCATCCACCACCGCTACTGCGGTTTACTGGTGGTTGCGGGTTTTGTCTATCACCATCGCCACTACCACCGTCGCAACTGTGATTGGTGGCCGGCTGCGTTCACCGATCTGGTGGCGCAGCCGTGGCTAGGGTGTGGGTGTTTGGTTGTCGGGTGGGGGTTCGGTTGGCTAATTGCCGTCGTTCCTCCGCCGGCCGGTGATGATAGCAGTGTAAACGACACCACCATCACCACGGCCTCGTGATCCAAAGTCGGCTGCCACCACCGTCCTGGTGAGGCAGCTTCGATCGGTGATGACCACAGCCACCACCGATCTGGTGGCATGGCTACGGTGGTCTTCACTTGGTGGCAATCGGCCACCGTTTCTCGAATCGATTTGGTTTTTCGTACGATAATACAAGTGATAAACATAAAATTTCGAATTTTGATAAAGATCAAAAATCTTATATAAACATTCAAAACTTGATGCGAAAGAAACAAACTTAATTTTTAACGGATCACAATCTGATAAAAGACTAAACGATTAAAACAATGGCTCTGATACCACTGTTGGGTTTTTTGTGGGATCCCTCGGGTCAAACTGACTCGAGGATCATCGTGGATCTTCGAAACCTCACTGGTTCGATAAATCCCATAGATTTAATATTCAAACTGAAAAAGCCTATGCGATCTAAAACATACTGATTTGATCTTTTTATGCGGAAGCGTTTAAGTTAAAAACCCCAAAACACTTATTCATCTTAATCGTTCAGTTTAATCAATTCCAATGGTTTAGATAGTTTGCCTGGATTGCTTGAGAATTGATCCACCGGTGATCGACCAACGAATGTTCTTCTAGCTGAACCGAATGAAAACCCGAAGACTGGAAAACCGAAGCTGGATTCCGAGAGAGGGGATGGCGGCGCCGATTGGGGAGAGGGAGAGAAAGAACTGGAAACTGATTTTAGTTGGTTGAAAGCTTAATTAATTTTTCCTTAACCCATAAGCCTTATTTATATGGAGGAAAAAATACAGTTTGAATAGGATCCAGTTTCCATATTGTAATTATCTCAAATCTTTTTCCCTTTTAAATTACTGGAAAAGAATTTGCTTATGATAATTCTATATATATATATATATATTTATCTAATATATATATATATATATATATTACTTATTAATTAACTATTATATATTTATTTTATCAAATAAATATATAATGTATCTAATTAATTAATAACCCTCTAACTTTGGGATTTCTGACTGAAATTACCCAATTGATTTATAATTCACTATTATAAATCCTAACTCTCCATTTCCGGGTTTCATTTAACTTATTCGATTTATAGGTCCTCACAGGTGTGACCCTCAAGTGTCTTGTAACATTGGATGTGTAATTACTTGGTTTGTCAACTCTGCACATAATTGCTAACATGAACAACAGAAGAAACTGAAAAAGAATCTCATAAGAGATACTAAAGATACCAAAAGTAACTCTGTTGCACTGGTCTCTGATTCAGTTCCTACTGTTGCTACTCCTTCTTCGGTAACTATTATTGAATTAGAATCCTCTGACTCTGACATGTCAGAAGATCCTGAATTCAATGAATCTCTTGCTTTATTAACTAGATCTTTTAAAAAGTTTGCCAAAAAGGGAAACTTCCATAAAAAGAAACCTCTTTCTATAACTGACAAGCCTAAATCAGAACCTGTTGATAAGGCTACTGCTATCTGCTACAACTGTCAGGGCAAAGGACACTTTGCTAATGATTGCAGGTACAGGAAAAGTCAGTTTGCTCCCTCTTCTGCCAAATCTTCCTCTAAGAACCCCAAATACCAGCGCCTGAAAGAAAAATACAAGAAGATGAAAATTCAGCGCAAAGGTAAAGGTCTTATCGCAGAAGACTGCGATTGGGATGATGTCTCCTCTGATGACTCATCTGATGAGGAAGATACTCAAGTGGCACTGATGGCCATTATTGAGGAACCTACCTTACCTCTCATGGCTAAGATAGAAGAGGTTCCTGAAGAGGTTTCTACTCAGACTCCTGAAGCTTCCTCCTCTACGACTCCTGAAGCTTCTACCTCTGCGACTGATTCTCCTAGTCAGGTACCTATTCCTCTTGTCCCTCTTGAAAGCTTGACTCAGCTAGACCTGGTTACTCTTGATCTCTACAAAGCCCTGAATGGTAAAACCTCTGCTGAGAAAATGAATATTGATCTTCGTGATCAACTCAGAGAGTGCCAAGAAAAAATAAAACAACTTACTATTCTGGAAGAAAACTATAAAGACCAGGTCACTGTTAATAAAACCCTATGTATTGAAAGGGAAACGGCTCTTGCTGCCAAAGAAAGAGCCCTGGCTGAGTTAAATGCTGAAAAAGTCACCATCAAAGGATGGAGTGACGCCTCTGAGAAAGTTGATGAAATATTAGCTTCAGGGAGAAATGTCAAAAACAAAAAGGGTCTTGGATTCACTAGTGGATGTCCTAGACCTGATCGTTCCATGCTTAAATTTGGAATGTTTGTTTCTTCTATCCCTGATCCTAATGCTCCTGAAAACATCCCTTCTTCTTCTAACACACACACTGAAGGTGCTCCTAAGAGTAAAAAGAAAACAGCCAAGGTAAAATCCAAAACTGTAACACCTTCAAAGACCAAGAGTCCTAAACCCAAGAACAAAGTTTTGGGTGGTGGTCCTTCAGTCTCAGGATCAAAATCTTTTTCTCAAAATCCTGTTCCCAGACTGAAGATCGACCTAAAGCAAAAGACTCTGGAGAAGAAACCAATTCCTCCTCTGTCCAATGCTAAAGGCATACTTGGTACTGGTCCTGCTCATCTGAAGTTCAAAGACTTCCTGGACTCCACTAAACGCTTTCAATATCGCAAATGTTATCACTGTGGATTAAATGACCATATTGCGAGTAAGTGTCCTAATGCTACCAAAGCTGAAAAATCAGCTAAGGTAAAGAAAAATCTTAAGACTGATAACTCAGTCAAAGGAAAGAAGGTTGTCAAGACTGTTTCCTCAGTCAAGACTCCAGCCTCAAGTACTGGTAATTCAGTAAAGGCTGCCACTAACTCCACCAGTCATACTGATAATTCTGGATCCATAGTCCTATTGGTACCAAGAAAAACTTAAACTCTAAATTTTACAGGATAAGGGCATCTGGTACTTGGACAGTGGATGCTCTCGACACATGACTGGTTCTAAATCTGTCCTCTCTAACTACCGTGAAGAAAGAGGTCCTGCTGTGACCTTTGGTGGAAACGGTAAAGGCCAAACCCGAGGGTATGGCACACTGACCAATGGAGTAACTACGTTCAAAAGAGTTGCTTATGTTGAAGGCCTGATGCATAATCTTCTGAGCATCAGTCAACTGTGTGATAAGAATCACAAAGTCTCCTTCTCGAAGAAAAAGTGCAAAGTCAAAAACAGACGTAAGGAAGTTATTCTCACTGGAGTGAGACATGCTGATATCTCATCAACATGAATACTTCCACTGACAACTTCTGCTTTGTATCTCGTGCCTCCTCTGATACAAATTGGCTTTGGCACAAGCGTCTTTCTCATCTCAACTTCAAGACGATAAATTAACTCTGCATCAACAATCTTGTTGTTGGTCTTCCTGATTTTCGCTACACAAAGATATCTCTTTGTTCAGCATGTGAAAAAGGAACACATACCAGGGCTAGCTTTAAGTCCAAGCAGATTTCCTCCATCAGCTCTCCTCTACAACTTCTCCACATGGATCTCTTTGGACCTGTCAATGTCCAATCCATTGCTGGAAAGAAATATACTCTGGTAATCGTTGATGAATATTCCAGATATACTTGGGTATTCTTTCTTCGATCCAAGAGTGATGCTCCTGAAGAAATCATTCTGTTCGTCAGAAAGATGGAAAGACTCAACAACCTTACTGTTCGATCAATCAGGAGTGACCACGGAACTGAGTTCAAAAATAGTACCCTGGAAACCTTCTTCGATCAGAAAGGTATCTCTCAGAACTTCTCATCTGTAAGAACTCCTCAGCAAAATGGTGTTGCTGAAAGACGAAACAGAACCCTGATTGAAGCTGCACGATCTATGTTGAGTGAAGCCAACCTTGCCACTCAATTCTGGGCTGAAGCTGTTAACACAGCTTGCTATACTCAGAACAGATCCCTGATAGTAAAGCGCTTCAGAAGAACTCCTTACAAACTCTTTCGTAACAGGAAACCCTCAATCGAACATCTTCATATCTTTGGTTGTGTCTGCTACATCCTGAACAACAAAGATAATCTTGGAAAGTTCGATTCCAAGTCTGATGATGGAATCTTCCTTGGATACTCCTCTATTTCTAAAACCTACCGTGTGTTTAACAAACGAAGACAAACCATAGAGGAAACGATTCATGTCAAATTTGATGAATCGGGTCCTACCTTTCCTCACCCTCATGAAAATTCTGAAATAAATCAGTGGGCTAACTCTTTCTTTCAAGTCCTTTATATTCCTATTGCGGATCCATCTCCTCAAGACCTTCCTGATGGTTTTGAAGAAGATCCTCCTATACCACCCACTGAAATACCCACTCCACCTCTGATAAATGCCACTCCTATTACCCAAATCACACCAACTGAACCTGATCAATCCACTAACAGTGAAGACTTTTCTCAAACCACTGATAGTGAACTGGCTCCTACTAATCTTCTCCCTGATCCATCAGTAAATGAAGCCTCCACTTCAGGAAAGGTGTAGCAGCCACCTGCTCTTCGATGGACCAAGGATCATCCTATTGATCAAGTTCTGGGTAATCCCTCCTCTGGCATTAAAACTCGACGTCAATCTGGTAACGTCTGTCTTTATGTTAATTTCATTTCTAAAAATGAACCTAAAGAAATAGATGATGCCTTGCGTGATCCTGCCTGGGTCTCAGCCATGCAGGAAGAGCTAGCAGAGTTCATCAGAACAATGTCTGGCTTCTCGTCCCTAGGCCTCGAAAACGTACTATCATTGGTTCCAAGTGGATTTTTCGAAATAAGCTTGATGCGATTGGTACGATCATTCGAAACAAGGCTCGCCTTGTGGCTCAGAGATACAGGCAGGAAGAAGGCATTGATTACAATGAAACTTTTGCTCCTGTGGCTAGGCTCGAAGCAATTCGACTCTTCCTGGCCTTTGCAGCACATATGAACTTCAAGGTTTATCAGATGGACATCAAAAATGCCTTTCTGAATGGAAAACTTAATGAAGAAGTCTATGTGGCTCAGCCTCCTGGCTTTGTAGATCCTAAGTTTCCTGATCACGTCTACAAGTTAAACAAGGCTCTCTATGGGTTAAAACAAGCTCCTCGTGCCTGGTTTGATACCCTCTCAACCTTTCTTCTCTCTAAAAGTTTTGTTCGTGGTAAGATCGATAGCACTTTATTTCTTAAGAAATATCCTAAGCATATCTTTCTTGTCCAGATATATGTCGATGACATTATCTTTGGATCAACCAATCCCAAACTCTGCGAAAAGTTTGAGTTGCTCATGAAATCTGAATATAAAATGTCTATGATGGGTGAACTAACATTCTTTTTAGGACTTCAGATCAAGCAATCTGAAAAGGGAATCTTTATCAATCAAGGTAAATATGTACATGAGATGCTGAAGAAATTTGATCTCACATCCTGTACACCGATGAAGACTCCAATGGCTCCTCCTCTATCACTTGACAAGGATTCCAAAGGGAAACCTGTTGATGTGACTCTCTATAGAGGAATGATCGGCTCTCTGCTGTATCTCACAGCTAGCCTCCCTGATATCATCTATTCTACATGTCTATGTGCTCGTTATCAGGCTGAACCCAAAGAATCCCATCTGACCGCTGTAAAGCGGATCTTTAGATATCTGAAGGGAACTCCTAATCTGGGTCTTTGGTACTCCAAGGACTCAGGGTTCGATCTAACAGCTTATTCTGATAGTGACTTTGCAGGATGTAAGATCGACAGGAAAAGCACCACTGGTGGGTGTCACCTACTAGGTGGCAAGTTGGTGAGTTGGACTAGCAAGAAACAGAACTCTGTGTCCACATCAACTGCTGAAGCTGAATATGTTGCAGCAGGAATCTGTTGTGCTCAAGTCCTGTGGCTGAGAAATCAACTTAGGACTATGACATACAACTTTCTAAAATTCCTATCTACTGTGACAACACTTCAGCGATCGCCATCGCTAACAATCCTGTCTTACACTCCAAGACAAAGCACATTGAAGTGAGATATCACTTCATCAGGGATCATGTGATGAATGGTGATATTGAACTCCATTTTGTCCCTACTGAATATCAGCTTGCTGACCTCTTTACCAAACCACTGGATGTAACGCGTTTTAATATGCTCATCAGTGAACTTGGGATGTTAAATCCTGATGATTGAAGTTTATCAGGACAAACAGTTGTTAAATCCTATAGAATAACTTTTCTCAGGACTCTTTTCTTAACAACTCCTGAATAATACTCTCATCAGGAGATAACTCTATTCAGTACTTACAAAATCTTTGTTCAAAATCCGACTACTGATGATTCTCAGGTAAGTACCTCTGCTCCTGAAACCTTATCGCATTAAATGTGATAAGAGGATTTTCCCAAAACAGTACTTATCTGATAAGTACTCTAATTCCAATAAAATACTTCTTTCATCAAAATGGAATTATCCCCTGAAAAGGTGGTTTTTAAGTTTTCGAATAAAACAAACTTTTCATCTGCACTGACACGTAATGGGACGTTTCCTGTTCCCCACGACGTGTGTCAGGCGCGTGAACGCGCGTAGAACTTCTTTTTTCATCATTACGTTTGAAATTAGCCGCTCTTTTCTCTCTCATCCATTTTCTCTCTCCTACCACGAGGTATAAAAACCTCATTCGTAATCCATTTCACTCTTTACGCTTACAAAACTCTCTCTAAGAACTCAAGCAAGAAAAAGCATGAAAAGATTTGTCTCTCGAATCTGCACTCTCAAGAACACCAAGAACACACACTCACCACATTCTAAACAGAATCATCGTAAGTGTCCTTATATTCTTGTTCTTTCTACAAACTAAGTTGATCTTCTTCTCTTCAACAACTTATTTTGATAAACGTTTTTCCAAAAACCTTAAGATCACTTCGTTTGATCTTAGCTTTTCCCAAAATCTTCTAAGATTTTTGTTAAAACTGTTTAAATGATTATTCTTATTTCTTTTAAGAAAAATCATCAACTCCTATTTTGATATATTTTCATCAAAATAGAAGTTCTCTTTAATACCAAAACACATTCCTTTTGTGCATTTTGGTATCCAATCTATTCCCAGTATAAAGGATTTCACCACTTTTATGAACATATTCTGTGTTCATTGAAAAGTGAAGAAAAATGCATATTTTGGATTCTTAATCATCCACATATCTTATTTTTGTTTTTCAACAGGATGGCTGCTACTACTTCAACTTCACTTGACGCCCAGCTATCCTCTGAGGCAACAACACTGATGACTGCTACTGGAAATCTTCCCATTGTCATCCCCCAGCACGATCTTCAATTCAAGGGAAACAATTTGATCGGGCTGTTCGATATACCTGAAGGCAAGGAATACCTCAAACCTGCCAGGGACTTCCTCCTCAAATGTCCTCTGAAGACGGCTTTCACCATCAACCCGAAGCCGCACAAACCCTTTCTTCTACAACTCTGGTCCACTGCTACCACTGCCCAGGAACGGAACTCCAAGGGCAAGATGCATGAGGTGATTAAATTCCAGATACAGGATGACATCATCTCCTTTGGAATCGGGACTCTTCGCAACGTTCTGAATCTACCAAAGAAGAAGAAATATCCTCCTCCCCCATCTGCTGCAGAGATCATTGAACTACTAGACGCCATAGGCTACAATTGGCCTGAAAAGGAAGGCGTCCCCCTGGTGAAGACCGCTGCCACTGTCCACAAGACAGGACTGAACGCCACGTTCTACTATATTTGGAACACGTTCGGTCTCTGCTTGACGGGCAAAACAGGGAGCACTGAGCAGTTCCCCACCATCATTCAGCACATGGTCTTCTCTGCGCTGAAGAACAGGAAGTTCGACTACGCTCACCATATCTGGGACGATATGGTGAAGAAGATCAAAAACAAGAACCGCGTGGTCAACGTTCCTTTCACCAGGTTCTTCTCTGCTATCCTGGCACTACATATGGGGCCTGCTTACCCCAAGGAAGGAACCTTCAACAACTACGCCTTAGGCGTGAAGTTTCTGGACCAGGTTTCTCCAAAACCTGACGACGTTCCTCTCTCTGCAGTTCTGGTTATTCCTGAACCAGATCTAGAAGCAGAAGAGCAACCCACCTCTCCTCCTGATCAAGGTATGTTCTCTTCCCTCTCATCCAAACCATCTTCTTCTCTTTCTCTGCATGCTATGTCAGTAGCTAACCCAATACTGACTTCCCCAGCTGCAAACACCTCTTCTGCGCTCCTGAAGCGCCCTCCTCCCTCTGGCTCTACTCCTCCTCCCCAACCGAAGCGCGCCAAGTCCAAGGCGCAAAAGAAAAAGAAGGCTCCTGTTGCTGGTAAGAAATATTATCTTACCCTGCCTAAATTATTTAATAGACCATCCCCTTTATCTAAAACTTCAATGCCTGCAGATACTCCTGCTCAGCAACCACAACAAGAACCTGAGGTTGTTCAACTCGAACACTCAGAGAACGTGGAGGGTAATCGCTCTGATGCCCTCCTCACCTCAGGTAATGTTATTAAGCACAATATTGCTATTCCTTCTTCTGAGAAAGCTACTGAGTCATCCAGTACTCACTTAGCTACTAATTTTACAGGTTCTATTGGCGCTACCTCTCAGGGGCATCCTCAACTTCAGGATGATCCCCTCAACTTCGACGAGTTCGTCTTCACGGACTCTGAGCGACAGCTGAACACAGCAGAGCTCAGACGACAGTCCGCTGAACGACAACTCCAGGAGGCTCGCACAGCACTCCAACAGCAGGAGGATGCGCACCAAGCCCGTCTCCAGGCCTTGGAGCTAGAGCTTTCCTCGGCTAAGGCCGCTGCAACTGCTGCTGAAGCCGCCGCTGCCACTGCCACTGCTGCTGCCACAGCCGCCACTCCTCCGCCAACGGCCGTGACGCTGATGATTCCTTGTCTGGATAATATCCATGACAAGGTCTCCCAGGTGGCTACTTTCTCCACCTCCGTTCAGGCGTCTATTGACGACCTGAAGGCTACCGCCCTGCCCGCTCTCTCAACTGCGGTCAACAACATCTCCACCTCTCTCACCACTTTCCAAAATGCAGTGGTTCAGAGGTTGGACACTCAAGAGGCAGGGCTCCGCGCTCTCCAGGAGCAGGTGACTGGGCTCACCAATGCCGTCAACGCCATCTCGATTGCTCCTCCACCACCGCCAGCGTTCACAAGCGCTGACAGGGACGTTCTCCAGTCCCTGATAACCTCTTCCTTCATCACTCGCAAACTCCAAACCGATATGGCCTCTCTCCTTTAGAGGTGTATTTCAACAGCTGCCCTAGCTCAGGCACCTGTTGAGGGGGAGAGACAGCCTCTGCAGCGAGACCATTCCGTTTATTCCCCCTCCACAAACTGGCAAACAAATGAACAAGGGGGAACGAACGAGGATGAGGATGAAGATGATGATGAAGACGAGGACTTCATCGTCCAGAAGATCCCTGCTACAACGCCCACTCCAGGGCATGCACAGTCTCAGAGGGAGAACCCCGGTGCACCTGGTATGTTACCTCCACCATCCTCTCCCTCATCTTCTGATAACCTTCCCATATCTTCTCTTCTTAAATCTAAACCTACCCCTGAAACCATTACAATTAATGACACCTCCTCTGAAGACTCACCCACAAACAACCTACAACTGGTTATCTACCAACCACCCAAACAACCTACCCCTGAACCAACACCTCAACCTACTCCTCATTCAACCCCTGAACCTGAAAACCAAGCCAACTCTGAATTTCAAGATGTAAACTTCGGTTCAGTCACTGGTGAGATTATTCACCTCATGGAGAATAGTCGATCAGAAGCTGTCAGGACTGAACTAAGCAAAATGACTTTCAGAGTAACCCCTTTAAACCCTGAAACCACTCCTTTTAACCCAAACCGATTCAATCCTGAAGCCTCTTCCTCCAGAACCCCTGAAATCCAAGCCCCTCCTGAAACTATATGCCTGTCGTCAGATGATGAATTCATCTCTGATGATTTCTCTACCCCTGCTTCTTCCCCTAGATCTCCTCCCTCTAATTCTCCACGTTCTGAAGGAGAAAATTATCCTGACACTTCTGCTGCTGTGAACAGGGATGGGCATTTAGACGCCGTGATAGAGCGACTCGAGAGTACAAGAGTAAAAATTCCTCTTCGTACCTCTTGGGACTCCGAGTTCGCCTATCTATCACAGGAGGAGTACGACCTCGCGTTACAGGCTCAGGAGGAACACAATAAGAAGCAGAAGGAAGCTTTCCTTTCCGCTCAAGCCGCAAGACGGCTCGCGTCTAATTTTGTTGATGAAGACGACGAAATAAGTGCTGATCCTGTTCTAGCATAGAAGGCCGTGCTGAAGGTCTTCAACAGAAATGCAGAGGAACAGGCTGAAGAAGGGAACTCAGAGCTTGACATGTGCCGAGATCGTCTACATCTCAGGAAACATGGTGCTGCGATCTCAGGAATCCATCTTAGCCGAACGCGCGGCAAGAAAGCAAAAACCTGGATCACCGTCAAACGCTCAGGAGTTAAGGATGTGAAACACACTCTTGACAAGCTGGACAGATACAACTTGTCAGAGTGGAACGAAATTAGAAGCCTACTTCCAAAAGCCAACAGAAACTACATGGCTGAAGTAGAAGAAGTCATAAATGGACTTATAGCACGCATCAGAAGAACAACCGAAATTCCTGATGACTTACTCCAACCTTCTTCAGCACTGCCTCAGCCTCCTGTTCGAAGATCAGCAGGCACTTCTGTTAGGATTATGTGCAAGACAGTAACAGGGTTATCGTGTCCAATGTTATAAGACACTAGTAGGTCACACTGCTGCACACCAAAATGAGAATGTTTGGATTAAGGGAAATAATTAATTGGTTAATTATTTAGAGAGAAAAAGAAATAAATAATTAGTTAAATTATTTATAGGTTAATTAATCAGTTAGATTAATTAATGAGGTAATTATCAAAGAGAATAATTATGGAAAATATCTATTTGATAATTATCAGGTATTTGATTTGGAATCAAACACTGCCTTATTTAATTGATATCATCAATATAAATAAAGGCTTAGGGGCTTTGATGAATCAATGATTTTACAATTGGAAAAACTCAGAAAATTCTCTCTCTCTCTCCCTTCCCCAAAAACCGGCGCTAAAACCAGTAAGAGGAAAGGTTTGCGTTTTGCTTTTCGGGTAATCCTTAACGGTGGTCTAGCAACCCTCTCGACCGGTGCCAGTAGCGGTGTACCCCCTGCTTGCGATTCAGAGTTGTTATTCGCACAAAGGTAATCCACTGAAACACCCTTAATTGTATCTGTATGGTTTAGGATTGGATCCTCGATTGGGAATCGGGTTTTTTTTGTTATCCGCTGTGCATGTTCTTGTATCCCTTGATTCCCAACAGTGGTATCAGAGCCACTTCCTAAACCTAACGGATCAGGTTTAAGCTGCTTGTTGGTAATTTAGGTTTTGTAAAAATCGTTGTTTTTCGTATTTATAAAAAAAATCTGATTTTTAATAAACCTAACAAAGCAACGATCGGCGGTGGAACGGTGGCAGTTAGCCGGCCGGACCTCCAGGCCGATCGTCGGTGGATCAAACGACCAACCGGCTACACCACAGTTTGTGGTGGTCGCCGGCTGTCATCGCAACAAACCACCAGCCGCACCACCGTGAGTGGTGGCAGCGTCGGCTACGAAAACGGACCACCACCGCACCACCGTTTGTGGTGGCGGTGGCATCGATCGAAAAACAGAGCCGCAACAAGCGGCGATTGACCACCGCGCCACCGTTTGTGGTGGCGGTGGCGATCGATCGGACGAACCACCAAACGGCGACGGCGGCCCATGCCGTTGTCGACGATGGACGGCGGTGGCAGTAGTGATGGCTGCTGCCGTTGAGTCCTTAGTCCGTCACACCACCAGTCTCGGTGGTGGTGGCGATTGTGTTTTCGATCCGCGGAGAAATCACGGCGGCAGTGGTGGCCCTCAGCCGCTGCTGTCGTCGATCGACCGAGATACCGGTGGCGGGCGGCGGTGGTGGCTTTCTAGCTGCTGCTGCCGCCGGTGTCGGATGGTGGTGGCGATGGTGTTTTGTTGTTGTTGATCGAGAAAGAGGCCGGCGGCGGTGGTGGCTTCCCAACTGCTGCTGTCGCCGGAGTCTCAACGATATCACGGGCGGCGGTGGTGGCGATCGAGTCATCATCGTCGCCGGCGTTGATAAACCACCGATCAACGATCACTTTTTGACAGATCGGGGGTAATCGAAATCGTTGATTGTCCCAATCGTTTATCGTTGACGGATCCAGATTAGGATTCGTTTCCGGATAATTTTTGGGATAAAAGGATTGTTTTATCAGATAAAGTTTAAAAGAATTCAAGATTAAGTTTAATTAATTTGTTTTAAATTAATCTATGTTTTCGTAATTATCTGATTAAAGTCCAGTTGTTTTTTATTTCGTTTAATTGTATTGAGTCATAGCTGAACCCTTTTAAGACCCGTGGTTGTGTTTATTTTATCCGTTTTAGAATAGTTGGGAGGCCTGCGAGCCGTTTACAACCCTATTTGTAATTTTAAAGTTTTATTAGAATAGTTGGGAGGCCTGCGTGCCATTTGAACCCATTTGTAATAATTACTTTAATTGCATCAAGACGGAGACAAGACGACGACCATGGATCTCGGAAGCCAGTGGGAGTGCCAGAAGTTGAAGACTTTTGTCACTTAGGGATTGAGACCGTTGTTTTGTGTTGGCTCACAAAACAACATTAGTTTAAGGGTTTAAGCTATGACCGTGCTGTTTATATTTAAATTGCGTGGTTGTTTAATTTACGTAATTGTTATTAAATATAAATTGCCCTTTTTGAACGGATTGTTTAAAAAATTAAAAGGATACAAATACAGTTAGTGTTTGGATCCAGTTTTTCAAAGGTTTTGAAATAGAAAACTGGCAATTTAGACCGTTGTTAAAAATCATAGATTAGTAAGTGCAACCCACTTTAGGGGCACTTCCGGTGTAAGGTACATAGGGCGTTGTAAGTGCTCACACTATGAACGCCCGTGTTCAAACCGAAACTGGAAGGAGATAAAACTCTGCGAATTATCTCCGGGTGGTACCGGCCAGAGTTTGTCCAGGTCCCGGGTGGTGCAATCTATTTTGGTAATTATTTATTCACTGGGTGGTACCAGGCCAAAATGCACTAGAGGGACTAAATATGCACGGATTATTGATATCCGATGTCCCGACGATCTAGAAGTCGTATTTTCAGATAGGGAATACGATTGGTATAGTGTTACCTACCATAGATCGCATGAGTCGGTATGACATGATCACATGCTTCCCGACACATGTGAAATATGGATTCTAGTCTAATAAATTTATTTTAAGGGTAATAGTTTATTAGAATTATATAATTATAAACTAAAACTGGAATTTTATATTCTTCTGTAGATGTCTCAAATTAGTATTCCGTTTTATTCACCTGAAGAGTCACTTCGCCTTATTATGGGCAAGTGGAAGCTTACGGGCCATAACTTTCCAGTTTGGAAGTTACACTTAAGGAACGTTTTATGTGCCCAGGATAAGCTTTATGTGATCAACAAACCCGTATCACGACCTAAAAGCAATGCCCCTGAAGAGGAATTTGCTGAGTATTTTAGATACTTGACAGATGAATCGGATGTAATGTCCATTCTGATTTTCTCTATGTCACCCGAGTTCACGGGAGATTTAAGAGTTAAATCATGTCACGAGGTTGTAAGAGATGTGGAGAACCAGCTAGGTCTCTACAAGCACACGGGAAAGCTATTGATCATGCAAGAGATTCTCTCCCTGAAGCTACAGAAGGGTCAGTCAGTTAAAAACCATCTTGTTGATATGAGAAGGCTTTTTAAATGTTTATCACGTCTGGGGTACAAGATGACTCAGGAAGAGTTAGTGTATCTCATGTGGTTCTCCCTCACAAAGGAAGTTCAGGACACAGCTAGTGCCTACATGAAGGAACCAAAGAGCGACGTGGATAAAGTTCATGAAGATATCCTGGCCAGTCTAGAGCCAGTACCCGAACCTGCGAATCTCATGGACACTGACATAATAGATGAGCTGGGAGATCTGAGTTGCCCAGAGTGCGGCAGCGAGGATATTTGCGAACACTCGATGAACATCGACCAGATGGATATCGGTTTACCCGATACTCCAGGTATCTTTATGATAGATTGCTTAATCACTTCTTATGAATCATGGGTAATTGATACAGGCAGTGGTAACCACATTTGTAATCATTTACAGGGATTCACTAGAAGAAAGACTCTGAGGAAGGACCGTTCGAACCTACGAGTGGGCGAAGGCACTCCGTTGATTGCTGAAGCCGTGGGATCTTATAGTCTTAGTTTACCCTCGGGTCTAGTTTTGGAACTGAATAATTGTTATTATATTCCAAATATGATTAAGAATGTATTGTCTTTTGATTTGTTGGTAGACCAAGGCTTTTACTATAAATATTCTTATAAGATGATTTCGGTTTTTAAAGATAATATTTTCTATTTTAAAGCTACACCTGTAGATGGTCTATACACTGTAAATCTTAAAGACAACAATAGTGAAATCTATCATATAAGTAAGCGATCCAAGGACATTGAGGATCAGACTTACCTCTGGCATTGTCGTTTAGGCCATATAAACAAGAAACGTATTGAACTACTCCTAAAAGGAGGTTTTCTTGGAAATTTCGACTACAAACCTTTTGATAATTGCGAATCTTGTTTATCTGGTAAAATGACAAAGCAACCTTTCAACAGTGAGAATGAAAGGGCTACTGACTTGCTTGAAATAATCCACACAGATGTATGTGGACCTTTCAGTCATGTAGCAAGAGGAGGATACCGGTACTTCATTACCTTCACTGACGACTTCAGTAGGTATGGATATGTCTACTTGATGAGACATAAATCTGAAACCTTTGAGAAATTCAAAATGAAGTACAGAATCTACTTGACAAGAGGATCAAGTTCTTACGGTCAGATCGTGGTGGCGAATATCTCAGTGATGAGTTTGACAATCATCTGATGGAGTGTGGGATTGTATCCCAACTTACACCTCCGTATACACCTCAGATGAACGGTGTATCAGAAAGGAGAAATCGTACCTTACTTGACATGGTACGAACGATGATGTGTCATTCTTCGCTGCCAGTATCATTCTGGGGACACGCGCTCGAAACAGCAGCACACATACTGAACAGAGCGCCAACAAAGTCGGTAGAAAAGACTCCATACGAGTTATGGAAGGGTAAGAAACCCAACATATCTTTTCTGAAAATTTGGGGTTGTGAGGTTTACGTCAAACGACCTACCTCAGAAAAACTCAAACCCAAATCCGACAAGTGTTTCTTCGTTGGATATCCCAAGACCACCGTGGGATATTATTTCTACAACCCTGAAGAGAACAAAGTGTTTGTTGCTCGAAATGGAAAATTTCTGGAAGAAAAGTTTCTCAGTTTAGAGAACACCAGAAAGGATGTAGATCTACAGATAGTAGACGAAGAAAACACTACACCAGTTGTTGAGCCAGAATTTCAACATAACAATGTTGAACCTCAATCAGAGCCGATTGAGGAAGTGCAAACACAAGACCTTCGCAGATCCAGCAGGGTAAGACAAGAACCAGATAGGTATCTTGGGTTTCTAGTCTCTCAAGATAGCGGAGACTTAAATGAACCAACATCCTATGGAGAAGCTGTGTCAGGCAGTGAGTCTGAACAATGGCAGGAAGCCATGAAGGCCGAGATGCAATCCATGTATGACAACCAAGTCTGGGAGTTGACTGATTTGCCACAACACTGTAAGGCTGTTGGACGCAAATGGGTTTTCAAGAAGAAAACCGACATGGATGGAAATGTACACACCTTCAAGGCCAGACTGGTCGCAAAAGGATTCACACAAACTCATGGTATCGACTATGATGAAACCTTTTCACCAGTGGCCATGTTAAAGTCAATTAGGATTCTAATGGCCATCTCAGCGTACTTTAACTACGAGATTTGGCAAATGGACGTCAAGACAGCCTTTCTGAATGGAAAGTTAACAGAAGACGTCTATATGGAACAACCAGAGGGGTTTGAAGATCCTAAGAATCCTAATAAGGTGTGTAAACTGCTAAAATCTATTTATGGATTAAAGCAAGCATCTCGAAGCTGGAACTTACACTTTGATGAGCGAATCAAAGAGTTTGGCTTCGCTAAAAGTGAGTTCGAGCCATGTGTTTACACTAAGTTCAGTGGGAGCATAGTAACCTTCCTGGTCTTGTATGTAGATGACATACTACTCATAGGAAACAATGTACCAACTTTACAGAGTGTTAAAGAATGGTTAAGTAAATGTTTCCAGATGAAAGACCTTGGAGAAGCCGCTTATATACTAGGTATAAAGATCTACAGAAACAGATCTAAGCGGCTTATCGGACTTAGTCAGAGTACATACATTGACAAAGTACTGAAGAGATTCAGGATGGATGAATCCAAGAAAGGATTCATTCCAATGCAACATGGCATAGTGTTAAGCAAAACACAGTGTCCTGTTTCTAGTGAAGATCAGGACAGGATGAAATCGGTCCCATATGCTTCTGCAATTGGATCAATTATGTATGCCATGTTATGTACTAGGCCCGATGTTGCTTACTCAGTAAGTGTTACGAGCAGATACCAACAGAATCCAGGTGAGCCCCATTGGGTGGCTGTCAAGAACATTCTCAAATATCTGAGAAGAACGAAATAAATGTTCTTGGTCTTTGGAGGTTCTGAGGATGAAATTAGTGTCACAGGATACTCTGACGCTAGTTTCCAGACCGACAGAGATGACTTCAGGTCACAGTCAGGGTACGTCTTTACCCTAAACGGAGGTGCGATCTCGTGGAAGAGCTCGAAGCAGGACACGATTGCAGACTCAACTACAGAGGCAGAGTACATTGCAGCATGTGATGCGGCAAAGGAAGCTGTCTGGCTGAGGAATTTTCTATCGGATCTCAGAGTGGTTGCCAGTATCTCGAGACCGATAGATATATTCTGTGATAACTCAGGAGCCGTGGCGCAAGCAAAGGAACCTAGAGAGCATCACAAGTCGAGACACGTGCTCAGAAAGTATCACCTCATCCGAGAGATCATTGGAAGAGGAGATGTGAGAATATGCAAGATTCCAACAGAAGACAATGTCGCAGATCCGCTGACAAAACCACTAGCAAGGGCAAAGCATGAGGCACATGCGAATTCCATTGGGATGCAGTACCTGGAAGCCAGTAGCTAGTACTTAGTTTATTAATTATTACTATAGTCTAATTTAGAAACAATGTAATCATGAAAAGTTTTATTTCACAGTGTGTTGGAAATAAATGGAGGTTTTAATTTCATGATTGTTCTAAATTAACTATTTTTCGCATATTTAACGTATCCTTGATTCTACAAAGTCTTGTATGAAATCTAAATTTCCGTAGCCACTTATTGAAATGGGAATTTCAATAGGGAGTTTAACGCTATTATAAATACTTGATGATTTATTCAAAGCAGAGAATAAAAGCACAAGTGATGTGACCAAGTATTTGTAGATACTCATCAGAGTGTTTGGGTATTGGAAGTGACCAGTAATCAAGTCTGCTTCATGGAGCCTTAGTCATAGGCACTGACTTGATAGGTTGTCCTTAGACCTGAGATACTTGGTTTGGGAACACGAGGACCACTGTACTCTTAGCACGTACTAACGCTGCACCGTAACTGGGTGGCCATACGGGACGTGACTAGATGCAGCGGAAGCCGTGGATCCAAATGCAAGTAGTCAAGAAGGGATTTGCACCTCTTTCAAAAGAGAGATATTTCCGGGCCCCTTGACGATTAAGATTGGCAGAAAACGCGTGGCCACGCTCGGATAGAATAACAGGGGTTATTTAGTAATATCCGTTACTGCAGGCAATCGAAATCAGAGTCAAGAAATACTTGATTTTAAGAAATGAATCCTCCACTCCATGTCTTAAATCACTTTAGAAATATCGTGTGCAAAAGGAATGAACCTGTGTACTAATTCAAGCGTGAATTGTATCTCTGGATATAAGAGATCTTATAACCTGGTTAACCTAAGTGTCTGGCTAGGGACCTCCTTAGGCGAATGATAACAGTTCAGTTACATGTCTAGCACAAGTGGGAGTCTGTTAGGATTATGTGCAAGACAGTAACAGGGTTATCGTGTCCAATGTTATAAGACACTAGTAGGTCACACTGCTGCACACCAAAATGAGAATGTTTGGATTAAGGGAAATAATTAATTGGTTAATTATTTAGAGAGAAAAAGAAATAAATAATTAGTTAAATTATTTATAGGTTAATTAATCAGTTAGATTAATTAATGAGGTAATTATCAAAGAGAATAATTATGGAAAATATCTATTTGATAATTATCAGGTATTTGATTTGGAATCAAACACTGCCTTATTTAATTGATATCATCAATATAAATAAAGGCTTAGGGGCTTTGATGAATCAATGATTTTACAATTGGAAAAACTCAGAAAATTCTCTCTCTCTCTCTCCCTTCCCCAAAAACCGGCGCTAAAACCAGTAAGAGGAAAGGTTTGCGTTTTGCTTTTCGGGTAATCCTTAACGGTGGTCTAGCAACCCTCTCGACCGGTGCCAGTAGTGGTGTACCCCCTGCTTGCGATTCAGAGTTGTTATTCGCACAAAGGTAATCCACTGAAACACCCTTAATTGTATCTGTATGGTTTAGGATTGGATCCTCGATTGGGAATCGGGTTTTTTTTGTTATCCGCTGTGCATGTTCTTGTATCCCTTGATTCCCAACAACTTCAACAAGGAGACCCACTCCTTGCATGCCCAGAACGAATATCAAGCCACTGGATCTCTCGATGCTTGATCTTTCCTTTCCCACAGGAGTATCTCTCTCTGAAGGACAAGTTATCAGAGAACCTGTTCATGGTATTTGTGTAAGCGACAACTCCAAAATCCTTCGCTTTCAGCGCTTCAGCGAGCTACACAAAGCACCATATGAACACTTGGTATCAGTTCTCTTTGTCGCTCAAAAGGATAAGAAAAACCAAGATAATAAAGAAATCATTCGCACTGTCAGAGCTATCCTCGATCATAGAATTGCCTTCAGTGAAACTCCTGTTCCCATTCAAGTCAAAACTGAGGGAGTTAGTGAAGACTCTGATAGTTAGAAATTTTTGTAATTTTTCTTTCAGTACTTCATTTATGTACTCATTTATTTTCTTTACTCTTGTAACCTTATTGAGATTAATGAAAATGCAATTCAGTGCATTGTACTTTATTCCATCATAGTACTGAAAAAGATCCCTCAAAACAGTAAATGGGACATGTACCTTTATGAGTTCTATTTCCTACTGTTACATCTAGACTTAGAAATTTTTTTCTAGACTTAGACAATTTCTCCATTGTCTTATCATTATCATTTAGGGGGAGATTGTTGATCCAGCTCTCCTAAGACCTGATGAAATGATAATGATCCTGAATCTTTACTTAGTGAATAGGTTTTTACTTCTATTATAGGTTGAGGAATTATCACTGAGATTGTTCAGTGTTATTCCATGTTACTTATGCTGTAACTTATTTTTATAATCACCAGGATCAGGATCAGGAGATGAACGAGTCTGTTCTGCAGTCTACTGATCCTGACCACCGAAGTGAAGACCTCCTGAAGACATCAAGATCATACTCAAAGAACCATCAGCGATGTCGAAGAATTAGCTGATGACAGGAACAGCATGCTCGTGATCTGAAGACGGAACTCAGTGATAGCAGGCTGCTCAATTTCGTATGACATCCTGAAGATTCATCAGGATACAAGTGACCCTGAACAACATCAGTTTCAGGACTCTACTCACTGATCAGTATCCTGATCCTGAAGAATTAGTGTAATGTCTTAATCTAATGCACAAAAGGATTATCCGCCTTTACTGACACAAAAGTACATAAGGACAGTCTCTTTACTGTTCCCTCCGTACTTATCAGACCTCAAGGCAACTGTTTACACACTTCCTCTTTTGCACACCATGCAAAGAGTATTTGTTTATAGTAAATAGTACAAAGGACCACTTATAATGTGACACGTACACAAAAGTGAGTCTGCATGCATTTAATGCATTGGGTATAAATAGGACTTGAAGATATGTTCTCCATACTTCTTCTTCATCCTAAAAATACCCTAATCCTTTCTTTCTTATTTCCCTCTATCTTCTTTCTTTTCTTATCTTCTCACTTTAGTGCATAGTGAAAGAAAGCTTAGATTGTTTAGTTTAGACTTATTGTCTTTTCTATTTCCGCAACAATCTGTAAATTCATATTGTTAATATAACAAAGAATTTAAAAGTGAAATTTTGTGTGATTATATTCAACCCCCTCCTTCTATAATCCCAAACACTATCCTTACTTGAAGGTCACCTCATTGGGACCAACAGAAAAGTACGAAAAAGGGCGAGAAAACGTGAAAAATGCACAAAGTCAACACAGTAGCAATCTAGCGTCCGCCAAGTTCAGAATCTGGCGCCGCCAAACCAATCTGGTGCCGCCAAACCAAAAATCTGGCACCGCCAGATTCGACAAAATTGAAAACCAGAGTTGACCTAAGCATCTGGCGCCGCCAAACCAGCAGTCTGGCAAACGCCAGATGACCCCTGGACGTTTTCTTATAAATACAGGCCTTGGTCATTCAGTTTTATGCATCCAGAAAAGCTTA
The DNA here is from genome assembly GCA_030169165.1 of Centaurea solstitialis. Lineage (NCBI taxonomy): Eukaryota > Viridiplantae > Streptophyta > Magnoliopsida > Asterales > Asteraceae > Centaurea > Centaurea solstitialis. The sequence continues at coordinate 57,141,619 of CM058045.1, read as the reverse complement.
GTTTCAGTAAATACTCTCTTAGGTTAGATGTTGGGAGTCGCTTAGGGTTTCCAACCCGAGAAGATGGAGGCTCGATGTGACGACTACGGAGGAGATTCGAGGGGATGCTACGCCAAATCGACCGGTCTTTAGTTGGTTTGTCTAAGCATTTGTAATTGACATGTCTATGTGTTGATTCCTCTTGTGTGTCTATCATGGTTTGAATACTTTGGATTTTAGTTTATTAATTAGATGCATGATTTGTTGAATGTTGTCTTTGATTCCGTTCTAATCTATTGTTTGGTGATTTGAATTCATTTGGTTGGGTGTATTTGTTGGACCAAAACAGATAGACTCCGAAAGGATAAACAACCTACCTTAGCGTGACCTTGGACCAAGAGAGTTGTGTTAAGGGGTTACTTGGACCAAGAGTGACCAGATAGTAGAAAAGCCTTTCAATAGAATTAGAATCGGATTTCCGGTGTTAGGTTGCCTGACAAACGACCTAGTATTGGAGCTAGGAGGACCGAGACCTAGTTGATAATCTTAGATATACATGTTCGGGTGCTTTGTGCTTAAATTCTGTCAACAATCATAAATCTATGTCTTATGAAAGTAAACCATAATGGATTCACTTATATCTAATGTATGTCTGTTCATCAGTTTTCCACTTCTTGGTTAGGATTATTATTTATTTGTCTTTTATCTTTTAAAATACTTTTTCAAAAACAAAACCCTCAAAAAAGCTTTAGGTTAATTAAACTAGTTTAGATCATTAGTCTATAAAACTTGACCGTTCCCAGTGGTAGATACGATACTTGGACTTTCTTACACTATATTACTCACGATCAGGTACGCTTGCCTGTATATGTGGTAAGACGGTGGCTAGGCATTAGAGGTTAAAACTTGTTACGCTTTTTATATACAATAATTACCGCATCAGATAGTCAAGAAACATAATCTTGAGTATTCTGAGTTGACTTTATCCATGCTCATACTCAAAATTGAAATATCGTGTTGCAAAAGGAAAAGCCTAGTTATACCCAATTTATGAACAGTTGCTTCATAAATGCTATATTCTTAAAAGGATGATTACATCATCTACCTGGGTATAAGAGTTCTTATAACCTGGTTAGCCTAAGTGCCTGTCTAGGGGCCTCCTTAGGTCCGTGTAGTCAAGCCGGTATTGCCAACTTGCACAAGTGGGAGTCTGTTAGTAATTATGTGCAGAAGTTGACAAACCAAAGATTACACATCCAATGTTATAAGACACTTGAGGGTCACACTTGTGAGGCCTGTAAAATGAACAAGTAAAATAACTCCAGTATAGAGAGATTAAATTTATAATAGTCGATTATAAATCTGTTGGGTGTTTTCTATAAGAAACTCCAAAGTTAAAGGTTTCTATTATTAATTAAAAGGGATTATATATTTATTAGTTAAATAAATATATAACTGGTTTAATTAATTGGTTTATATATATTTGTTAGTTAAATAAATATATATATATAATAATAATAATAATAATTATCCTGATTAATATATATATTAGTTAATATATATGGAATAAATCTTTCTTGGTGGAGAAGAAAGAATAATATATGGATAATTATATATGAAATAGATATCTTAGTTAGTGGAAAAGAAAGATATTTATTAGGAAAAAGAAACTGAATATGATTCAGATACTGTTTATTCTAATATAAATATTCAGTTGTGGTTAATCATTATTCAATTCCAATTCATTCACTCTCACCAAATAGAAACCGAAAAACTCTCTCTCTCTCTCCCTCTTGCGCCGATTTCACCAAGGCCGAAACCAGTTCGGTTTTCGTTCGGGAGTTCGGAGTTTTGACCGGCTAGAAGGTCCGTTCGTAGGGTTCATCACGGGTGGATCTAACTCAAGCGATTCAGGTAAAGTTTCTAACTAAAATCATATGTATGTTTAGATAAACAAATAAACGATCATGTACTTTCGGGTTTTTTACACTTTTTACTTCCGCTGATCAAACCAGTTTGGTTTGATATGTTTTTGGATTAACAGTTTGTTTTTCTTGAACCGTGACTCGAACCAGTTTGGTCCGAGGTCTCATAAAAACCCAACATTAACGACTGTGTTCTTTATAGGAATGAGTACAAGGATTTCAAAGTGTGTCCTAGATGTGGCAAATCAAGGTGGAAAGTCGATGACAAGACGGGAAAGTTGTACGAAAGTGTTTCGGCAAAAGTATTGTGGTACTTCCCTATCATTGCAAGGATGAAATGCCTCTTTCAAACAAAGACGATAGCAAAGGATTTAATATGGCATGAGAAAAGTAGAAAAAAGACGGTGTTTTACGCCATCCAGCAGACTCTTAGGCATGAAGGGAAATAGATCACAGGTTCCCCGAAATAGCTAATGATCCAAGAAATTTTCGACTGGGCATTTCGGCAGGTGGAGTTAATGTAAACCGAGGAAACAGACATCATAGTGTATGGCCCGTTTTAACCGTGGTTTACAATCTTCCCCGTGGTTATGCATGAAAAGAAAGTTCATCATGTTGTCATTGCTAATATCAGGTATGCCTTGTAAAGACATCAATGTTTTTCTAGAACCTTTAGTTGACGATCTTCAACTTTTATTTGAGACAGGAGTTGAAACCTATGATGCACATACACAAGAGATGTTTACTTTGCATGTAGTTGTTTTATAAACAATAAATGATTACCCTGCTCTTGGTACACTGTGTAGTTGTCCCTATAGCGGATATAAAGGTTGTGTAGTGTGTCGGCAAAAACTCAGTGTTTTAGACTTCCTTTCTCAAGTAAACAGAGTTATGTTGGCCATATAAGGTATCTACCATATGATCACCGTTTAGAAGGCAGAGGAAAGAGTTGGATATTGCCCCGACACCTATGACTGGGAAAGAAATATATGAGGAGGTAAAATCTATAGAAAATTCATGGGGAAAAGGAGTAAAGGATACGAAAGAGGAATTTATGCAAGTTTTGACGGGAAGTGGTGGCAAGATGAAGAGGATCAAAAACAGGTTTAAATGGGGGAAACAAGGAAACCACTTAATGGAAGAAATACAACATATCGCAACGACGCCTTATGTATTGGCGTTATAGTTCTGTTCAGCATTGTATAGATTTCATGCATGTTGAAAAGAATGTGTATGAGAGTCTTATTGGAACATTGCCTCACATGCCAGGAAAGACGAAAGATGGATTGGAGGCTCGAATGGACTTGGTGCATTTTGGGCTAAGACCAGAATTGGAACCTAAGACACAAGGCAACAGAACAATACTCCCTGCAGCATGTTACACATTAACCAAGGAGGAAAAGACAAGTTTTGTGATACATTATATGAGTTACGGGTTCCACAAGGGTATTGTTCAAATTTTGCTAGCATGGTGAGTCGAAAAGATCGCAAGTTGATTGGACTTAAATCACATGACTATCATATGTTGATGCAACATTTTTTGCCAATTGCGATCCGATCAATTATGCCGAAAGCCACGAGATACGCTATTATCAGGCTTTGTTTCTTTTTTTCGATCAATATCTAGCAAAGAAATCAATGTGGATGAGCTAGATAAATTGCAGGAAGAACTTTGTGTGACATTATGTTTGCTTGAGAAATATTTTCCTCCGTCCTTTTTTGATATCATGGTTCATTTAACCGTGCATCTTACGCGAGAAGTGAAATTTGGTCATGTATGCTTTAGATGGATGTATCCATTTGAAAGGTGTATGAAGGCTATTAAAGGGCATGTACAAAACAAAAACAAACCGGAAGGATACATTGCCGAAGAGAATGTTGCGGAGGAGACAATTGAGTATTTGAGTGAGTACAAAAGAAGCATGAAGACAATTGGTATTCCACTTAACAGGCATGATGCATTTGACAATGGTGAAGATGCTAATTCAGTTAATGAGGAAAAACCGTTGTCAGCCGGTAAATTGATGCAAGTTTGTCATGAGGAGTTGTCAAAAGCGCATTTTTATGTGATGCAGAATACACCTGAAGTTGAGCCTTATATCAAGCAAGTATTAGTTATTCATATACCTTTTGATTTTTTAAATATTTTCAAATAAGTAATAAATACGACATTCATCATTTATTTTCAGTCGCCACATGACTTCTTAAAAAAAACAACATTCTGCTCAACAACAAGCATGGTTAGAGAATGAGCATATTAAAACATTTGGCAAATGGTTACGAAATCAGGTAAATGTTAACTTTTGCTCTATTATTTTCCTTTAAGGTGAAGTCTAAATCTTATAATGAATTTCAGGTTGAGAAAGAATTTGCGGTCGATAAAGGAAGTATCAGAGAGACGTTAAGGTGGATATCACGTGGCCCACACACCGAGGTGATGAAATACGATGCATACCACATCAATGGATACTTGTTTCGTACAAAATCTCATGAAGGTAGAAATTACCAGAATAGTGGAGTTAGTGTAGAGGCAACCGACATGCACATTTGCAAAGAGGGTGTAAGTTATGCTCAATCATATTATTATGGTGTTCTACAAGAGATATGGGTTCTAAATTATCATACAAGAAGATTCCACTTTTCAAGTGTGATTGGGTTGACAACAGACATGGGGTCAAAAAGGTTGGTCTTGGATACACGTTGGTTGAGCTTAAAGGTTAATTAGGACACAAGGATGATCCTTTCATTTGGCATCACAAGCGAGACAAGTATTTTATGTGAAGGACCAACCTGATAAAAAAAAGTCCATTGTTTTAGGACAACTCCCAAAGACTATAGAGACGCCTATGTTGATGTCGACGAGGAATTCAGTACAGTAGTACTTCCTCAAAATGATAATATATTGCCGCATGTAGATCCACTTGATTTGGGTAAGGAATCACGAGATGATTACTTTCGGTCAGACTGTCGAGGTATAACTATATGCAAAGCAAATTGAACCGTTCTACCTCTTTGAATTTGTTTTGATGCGGTAGCTACCAAGATGTTAAGTGCTTAAAGGTAAAGTAACCATGGTTAGTAATTTTTTTCTCTTTCTATGAATTGACTTATTGAATAATATGCACGGTTTAGTGTTCTTCCTTATTTCTTGTATTTTTCATATTTTTAGATTAAAAGTAGGCATTATATATTCATTTGATTTTGTTTTGCAATTTATATATGAGCATCCTATGTTTGTAGTTTCACATTATTTCCTTCTACAATTTTTGCAGGTGTTGAACGAATGAAATATTAGCTAACGGAAGACGATCCTACAAAATTTTGTGACATCTTCAACTCATTTCGAAAGATGTGAAGATTTGAACAACTTTTTTGGAAAAGAACTTTATCTAGCATGTTTGTTCTTTATATATTTGTTTTCATTTTTTTGTTTGATTAACTTTCTACCATAGTTTTACCTTTTATTTTGTCGTTGGTTGGAGTTTTGTACCATTATACAGGTTTTGTAAATGTTTGATTTACAGCAGTTATGCTGTCGAAATTTTCAAAATATACTATGTTTGTCATGAATTGTTTGTAATACAAAATATTACAAATTAAGATTTGTCTCTTTTTTAATAGTTTAATATCATTGTCATGTTAAAAGAAAATTAGTAGCATTCAACTTAAAGTATCTTATATGTTGCATAGACCACATTTGTTTTCTGTAAAATACAATTTAGACATGTTTATTTCCAAACTAAACAATCTTGGAAGCCAATAATACATCATCTTATTACTTTGTATTTCATAAATTTGACTATCATACTTTTCATATTCCTATAGCATACATGTCTTTTATGGTTTTGTTATAAACATGCATGAGTTATTACTTTTATTCCCGGAAATTTGAGATTGCTTCTAGGCAGTGGAGGACCTAAATTTTTTTTCAAACCGTGGCACAATTTGACTATAAAAAACGTATGCTGGAATATTTTTCGGAAAAGCTATATTAGTCTAGTGGTTAGTCCATTGCCTTTCAAGTGTAAAGTCTCAAGTTCGAGTCTAGTTGCAAACAATTTTTTTAATAAACACAATAAATATGAAATTAAAACTAAAATCTAGTAAAAAATGACTCTAACAAGATTTGAACCTAAGACCTCAAGTTTGAAAAACAAGCAACTTACTAACTCTAACAACGAAAACTTGTGTCTTAATTGCATTTTCAAAATATATAGGGTGTCGTCATCATCTGAAACTAGTGCTGTAACATTACATATTGTGACGTTTTTCATTCAACACTGTTACTGGAACACGACATACGATAACATTTAGATTTCAAAATTGTCACTTTAACATGACATAGGGTGACGTTTATTACTCAAAACCATCATCATAGGATGACATACGATGATGTTCATTGACATTATTACTTTTAAGCGTCACAATATCATAACATATGATGACTATCTTTTTTGTCAAAACCATCACCGTTGCATAACATACCATAACGTAAATGTTTCAAAACTGTGACCATAGCATGACGTATGATGATATTTATTTTTCTAAACGTTCATTGTAGCATAACATAAGGTGACATTGTTTTTTAAAAAACCATCACTATAGCATGATGATGCGGTAATTATCGTATATAAAAAGCGACACAAGTTTTAACCTCTAAAGCCTAACCACAATTACCACATTCACAGGCAAGCGTACCCGATCGCGAGTAATATAGTGTAGGAAAGTCCATGTATCGTTCTTACCACTGGGAACGGTTAAGCTAGATGTCAACTAAAACTATAATTAATTAATCTAGAAAAAGGGGTTTTGCTTTTGGAAAAGTATTTTGAAAGATAAAAGACAAATAAATAATAAACCTAACCAAGAAGTGGAAACTGATGAACAAACATACATTGGAGATAACTGAATCCATTATGGTTTACTTTCATAAGATATAGATTAATGATTGTTGTCAGAATTTAAGCACATAGCACCCAAGCATGAATATCTAAGATTATCAACCAGGATGGTCTTCCTAGTCCAAATACATAGACTGATTGTCAGGCAGTCCAGTACCAGTCACCCAATTCTATCACTATTGCACGGAATTCTACTATCTGGCTGCTCTCGGTCCGAGCTAACCACCTAACACAACTCTCCGGGTTTCCGAAGTGAAGGTGAAGAAAGGTTGATTAACCTAACGGAGTCTATTTATCTAGGTCAAACAAATACACCCAACCAACGAGTTCAAATAACCGTACAATACGAATCAAACCGGAATCAAAGATAACATTCAACAAACCATTCATCTATTTAATAAAATAAAAATCCAAAGTATTCAAACCACAATGAAAACAGAAAAGGAATTAGTACATAGACACACTAATCATAAATGCGTAAACAAACCGACTAAAGACCGGTAGGTTTGTCGCGACATTCCCTCGAATCTCCTCCGTAGTCGTCACATCGAGCCTCCATCTTCTCAGGTTGGAAACCTTAAGCGGCTCCCATACTAACTAACCTACTAAACTATGAGAGAATTACAGAAAATTAGATGTCCAAACTGAATGACCCCAAGGCTGTATTTAAAAGAACACCCGTCAGGCCCGTTTCGCTTTCGCGAAACGGCACCCTCGCGGAGCGAAACATGCACGATCCAAACCTAATCTTCTGGAATCTTCTGAGAGAGAAAATTTGATCTTCACGGCGCGAGCCATTCTTTCGCGGCGCGAGAATGTCTCTTCGCGGCGCGAGCCATCTATTCGCGGCGCGAGCAGTGCAGATTCAGCTTCCAGATTTCTTCATTTGATTTTCCAGAATATTTCCTTGCCTTATCTGTTGAAGATTTGTCTTTTGGAGGAAGTAATATGTCTTAGGGAGCAAGAAAACCGTCTTAGGAGCCAAGAAATATCTGAATTTCCAAAGTCTGCACAAAAGTCTCCTTTTTGACGCTTTTTACCCTCTTTTTATACTTTTTCGCACAAGCACCTCCAAAATCTACAAAATTAGGATTTACACCTTTTTAAGTCAAACAGCATCACAAAAACTCTCAAATTAAGCACAAAAGTGGGGAATTAGCACGAGTAAAATATGTATAATTCTGGAGTTATCAAAATTCCCACACTAAAATTTGCTTGTCCTCAAGCAAACATCTGATAAAAAAAAGAAAAATAACGACAAAATTATCCTCCATCTATGATCATGCTTTGAAAGAACAAGGATAGTCGCAAGAAATCAAACACAATTCAGACACAAATCAAAGCTTCACAAGTTATCAAAGTCATGCTCAACCTTTTACCCTCACAAAGTATGTATCAAGTGTATCTCTCAAGAGGTAATATGTTATATAGTGATTACACTGATACTCGCCCTCTTACCAAACGCATATGCTTGTCACCAAATCTCATCTCCACCACTGAAAAGTTGTCAACCGTCAAGAGGACTTTAGGGTTGTAATGTTAGGCTAAGGGTTAATGTTATGATAAAGGATATATATAAGTGACTAAGGGTTGTAGCAAAAACCTGAAACCCAATCAGTTTAGGATCCAAATTAATCATCTGACCTTTTGAGATTTTTAGAGCTCGAGATTTTTTATCACTTTCACTTTTATATCGGCCTAAGCATATTGCTTATTTGTGGCTCGATATTTTCTTTTCTTTTGGAGTCGTTTTTCTCTTTTTGACTTTTCTCTTTTTTTTTCAACTTCTTTTTCTTTTCTTTCTCTTTTTTTTCAACTTTTTTTTTCAACCTCCAAACTTTTCTCAATCCCTTTCTCTATTTGTCAGATTCATAAAACGGACCAAAAACTTGAAAAGTTCTCAACTTTAAGCTACGGCCAAAAGATAGATAAAAATGAAATGGCTAAAGGATAAATGATATTGGGTAAAGAAACGAAAAGGCTAAGCTCAAAGGGTTACAAGGGATAAAGTACTAAAGATGAGTACTTTCAATAAAATGGCTAGGCAAATCAGATAACCTTATAATGAGATTATCTGACGAAGGCTAAGTGGGTTGAAACGAAGGCCTCTATCAGTGCAATGGTGACATAATTTCCTTATATGGTCTCGACAAGCATTTAGAGTGACAAGTTCTACTTGGTTCAAAGTCGGCATCCTCACAAAAATGGACAAATATAACAATTCAGGCTCAATCTCTCATGGAAAGGGTAAGGATCACTCATGGCAATTAGCATACACATGACTTTTTCAAACTCATAAAAACTCTAAAAGTGTCCTCCTAAATGCAAGACTCTTTTAACTTCCAAAAATTTTAAAAAGATCATGGATTTCGAAAAATTTAATTCAAATCATACCAGATAAGCAATTAAGCACAATAAGGACAAACAAGCAAAAGTTTACTTAACCCCCTTCCCACACTTAAGATTTGCATTGTCCCCAATGCAAGAACAATTAAAGCACATGTGGAAAGGTAAAAAGTTAAAGAACAATTAATCCATGGGTTAAGGAATCAAAACAAGTTAAATCTACTTAACCCCTACCCACACTTAAAACTTGCATTGTCCTCAATGCAACAACAATTAAAAACAAGTAGAGAGGTGAAAGGGAAACAGAAACTCCCCGGGTTAAAAGACTTGAAGCTGAACAACGACTCATGAAGTATAAGAGAATCCGAGAGTCTTCCACACCAAAACCTACAAACAAAACACACTAAAAAGAAAAATGTAAAATAAAACTAAGATAGATAGGACGACAACCCAAAATCAAGTCAAGTCAAATCGCGTTACAAAACAATGTGGACAGAAACTTTATTTTAAAAACTTTATTGAACAGCCTAACCAACACGTGAAAATCCAAATCCTCATCACCATTAGTCAAAATCCTTCTTTTTAAAAATAAAATCTCAACTCTCATTTTCGAACCAAAGGGCTTAGACTATTGGGTTTGCACCGAAACAAGCACTTGGAAAACTATTGAGAAACAGTTTTCCCACACTTAGTGATTGAACCGTATCCAATCAAGTTAATTTAAAGAATGGGAACCCATCAAAATTTGATTTTGAAAATTGTTACCACATGGGGTTCCGACACTTAAAACTTGTTTTATCCCTTTTTGCACAAAAATAATTTTCTTTAAAAACTAAGGGATAAGTTGTCAACATCTCAAGCAAGTTATGTAAAAATATTGAAGTGAAATAAAAACCTGATGCTTGAGAAGTTAGAAAAAATATATGGTTTATCACTAGTGTTTAAAAAAAACCGAAGTCTTCCCACACTTAAAGTTGAAGAGATTGGAAGTTAAAAATAATTGAGATTAACTTTTGGTGAGAAAAAGAGTTTTGGGGCTAGTTAGGACTTGAGAAAACAAAATAATTTTTTTTAACACAGAAAGCTTTTCGCGTTCGCGAGAATTAAGCTTCGCGTCGCGAAGGTTTTTTTTTTTTTTTTTTTTCGTATACCTGGTTTCGCGGCTCGAAATTTTTTTTGCGATAGCGAAATCCTGTCTGTCCACTTTTTTTTTCAAATTTTTACCGAAATGATTTGGGTATCAATCCTAGACATTAAAAGACACTATACGACCCTAAAAACACACCAAAGACTTAAAAAACTTGAAAACTCACGGGTTGCCTCCTGAGAAGCGCTTGTTTTTTGTCATGAGTCTCGAGCCTGACTCCAGGTTTAAGCACTCACGTTTGAAACAAAACACCCTGCACTTGCAATTAAGCAAGGGTGATAGTAGTGGTACATACCTGGATTTGTTGATTTACCTTTGTGCGACCCGCCAGGTAGAGTAGCGTACCACTTACCATTCCGGTTCTCACTTTGTTGATTTGCAGACTGAGAGTTGGAATCGTGCGAGTTTGGCCTCAGATCCTTTAGATATGTCGTTATGGGCGTTGGATTAACCAATTGCTTTTGACAACTGGTTTCCCAAAAAGGATCTCGGGTCAATACTCCTTCGTACCGGCTTGTGCGTGGATTATCCTGACAAGGCAAAGGTTCATTGTTAGAACTATCCGAATCAGATATTGGAAGACTTACCTTTAACTGAATAGGGGATTGATTTTCTTTTGGAGTTTCTTCCTCATGTCCCTTGAGCAAAATACGCTCAAAATCTTCCCAGAAATCATCATCTGATTGTTCATCCATTGTTTCATCCTGTAAAATTAAAGAACTGTTAGAATCCTCAGATTTAACACATGGATGATTTACCTTTTATTGTAGAGATGATTGATTCGCCACGGGTTTTTCAAATAACTTTTTTAGCGTTAACTCATGTTGGCGATTCCTAAGTATCCACATCGGTACATCATCATCGGGAGTCTTATCGTAATCCTCCATATCTGCAACACAAACAAAGAAAAATACCCGGAGTAGCACAAAAATATAAAAGAGAACAAAAATTAAACACTTGAACTAGAAATCAAATAACTTAATCGGAAATAAATTCCCAATCAAGGATCGATTAATCAACTAAACTCTAGTATCCAACTAAGCAACCATTCCCCGGCAGCGGCGCCAAAGACTTGATGCGGTAATTATCGTATATAAAAAGCGACACAAGTTTTAACCTCTAAAGCCTAACCACAATTACCACATTCACAGGCAAGCGTACCCGATCGCGAGTAATATAGTGTAGGAAAGTCCAGGTATCGTTCTTACCACTGGGAACGGTTAAGCTAGATGTCAACTAAAGCTATAATTAATTAATCTAGAAAAAGGGGTTTTGCTTTTGGAAAAGTATTTTGAAAGATAAAAGACAAATAAATAATAAACCTAACCAAGAAGTGGAAAACTGATGAACAAACATACATTGGAGATAACTGAATCCATTATGGTTTACTTTCATAAGATATAGATTAATGATTGTTGTCAGAATTTAAGCACATAGCACCCAAGCATGAATATCTAAGATTATCAACTAGGATGGTCTTCCTAGTCTAAATACATAGACTGATTGTCAGGCAGTCCAGTACCAGTCACCCAATTCTATCACTATTGCACGGAATTCTACTATCTGGCTGCTCTCGGTCCGAGCTAACCACCTAACACAACTCTCCGGGTTTCCGAAGTGAAGGTCAAGAAAGGTTGATTAACCTAACGGAGTCTATTTATCTAGGTCAAACAAATACACCCAACCAACGAGTTCAAATAACCGTACAATACGAATCAAACTGGAATCAAAGATAACATTCAACAAACCATTCATCTATTTAATAAAATAAAAATCCAAAGTATTCAAACCAAAATGAAAACAGAAAAGGAATTAGTACATAGACACACTAATCATAAATGCGTAAACAAACTGACTAAAGACCGGTAGGTTTGTCGCGGCATTCCCTCAAATCTCCTCCGTAGTCGTCACATCGAGCCTCCATCTTCTCGGGTTGGAAACCCTAAGCGGCTCCCATACTAACTAACCTACTAAACTATGAGAGATTTACAGAAAATTAGATGTCCAAACTGAATGACCCCAAGGCTGTATTTAAAAGAACACCCGTCAGGCCCGTTTCGCTTTCGCGAAACGGCACCCTCGCGGAGCGAAACACGCACGATCCAAACCTAATCTTCTGGAATCTTCTGAGAGAGAAACTTTGATGTTCGCGGCGCGAGCCATTCCTTCGCGGTGCGAGAATGTCTCTTCGCGGCGCGAGCTATCTATTCGCGGCGCGAGCAGTGCAGATTCAGCTTCCAGATTTCTTCATTTGATTTTCCAGAATATTTCCTTGCCTTATCTGTTGAAGATTTGTCTTTTGGAGAAAGTAATCTGTCTTAGGGAGCAAGAAAACCGTCTTAGGAGCCAAGAAATATCTGAATTTCCAAAGTCTGCACAAAAGTCTCCTTTTTGACGCTTTTTACCCTCTTTTTATACTTTTTCGCACAAGCACCTCCAAAATCTACAAAATTAGGATTTACACCTTTTTAAGTCAAACAACATCACAAAAACTCTCAAATTAAGCACAAAAGTGGGGAATTAGCAAGAGTAAAATATGTATAATTTTGGAGTTATCACATGACATGTAGTGACATTAATTTTTTTAAAACATTTATTCTTCATAACCGTCATCATAACATGATGTACGACGACGTTTTTTGTTTAAAACTTTCGCTATAGTATGATGTACATTGATGTTTATTATTTCCAATCATCACCACACAATTACATATGGTAACTTTTAGTATTGTAAAAATTTCAGTACCGTTACTAAGGCATTACATATGGTGACATAATTTTTTCAAAAAACGTTTTCCCTGCAAACTCTTAGTGACACAAATTTTGTAAAATCGTTGTCAAAGAACTTGATTACTTTTGAAAACGATTTTAAAATAACTGTTGTTATACATATTTTAGTTTTCTATAACGGTTTTTTTAAAACCGTTACAGCATACAACAAAGATTTACATAAAACTGTTACTAACAGGTCTTGTTTGACTACGGTTTTAAAAACCGTCACAACATACGGCAACGGTTTTTCAAAACGGTTGAAAACCGTACCTTAGGGAACCTTTTATTAACGTTTTTATTTAAAATGTTGCTTTATGATTCCATATTTTTTTGTAATAGTAACATTTGTTTATAAAATCTGTTACTAAAAAAAATTCCTAACTTTTTATGTGACTTATTGTAACGGTTTTTTATCAAATGGTTACAAGCCTATTTTTTAAAACCGTCACAAAAGACCTTTTTTGTACTAGTGTCATAACGAACCAATTTAGAAAAACATAAAGAAGGAATGTACCAATTTAGTAAGTCATATACACTTAATAAACTCCATATTGTGTGTATTCGTGGATGGCTATACTACGTTGTATAATACCATAAACTAAGACAACTAAAGTCCAACTTTGAATACATGTCGCTAGGGGTGAGCATAACCGGGTACCCGGCTTTTTTTCATGGAACCGGAACTGGAACCGGAATCGGCGGTTCCTGGAATATAGGAACCGGAACCGGTTAAAGCGGTTCTTAATTTTTTGGAAACGGTTCCGATACCGAGTACCCGGTGACTATTTTTTTAGTTTTTTTTTTTCAAACATTGCATACATTATAAATGTGATAAAACCCAAGTTTAACGAATAAATATGACAAAATATAAAGTACCAACTTAAAAACATAATGATCCGATAAAAACTACTAGTAAAGTCTTAACAATAAAAACAAAAAAAAAATACCAAAGGAGTGTTAGCCTAGTGGTAAGGATTGGGCACTACATAGTGGTGAACCCGAGTTCGAGCCCTGGGGGACGCATTCTGGAGGTACGGGGGCTTCGACCCCGGGCTGCATGCTTTAGAAGTCGGGCTTCGGCCCAAAATTACCGAGGATTAGTCTGGGTACAATGTGATCTGGGATACCTCTTCCAAAAAAAAAACAAAAATGGTGAAAAAGTAATCAATTTAAAATATAAAAAATATATATATTTAAAAATATCGGGTACCGGCCGGGTAACGGTTCCAAAATTTTGAGAACCGAAACCGGTTTTGACCGGTTCCCTATTTTAGGAACCGGAACCGGAACCACTCACACCGGTACCGGCGGTTCCGGTTCCAAAAGCGGGTACCCGCTTTTTATGCTCACCCTTACATGTCGCGCTCTCGACCATTCTTACGTTCACAATTAGATTTGAGTTTTCATTTGAATATATATATATTATATATATATATATATCATCAATGATTATACTTGCTAACAAAATAACTTATTGATAAAAGTTTAAAGAATGTACGTTGAATAATAAATACACATAGTAGTACATAAACACATTTTATTTGGATGGCGTATACCGTTTGCAAATGTCCTTCAATACATATATACATTTAATGTGATTTTGATGTAGACTGTAATGTAAATAAATAAACAATGTATATAAGCCCAAAAACATACATGTAAAATGACTCTTTTCCTGATCTGGGGTGAGCAAAACCGGGTATCCGGCCAAAATTCATGGAACCGGAACCGGAACCGGCTGTTCCTAGAATGAAGGATCCGGAACCGGAACCGGTTGCATCGGTTCTTCATATTTGGGAACCGGTCCCGGAACCGCCGGTTCCGGTTCCGAAACCGGGTACCCGGTGTATAATTTTTTAAATATTTATTAAATATTTTATGTTATAAAAAACAAATTATTAGTTATTACATAGTCACAACGTAACGAAATAAATAGTAAAACGATGAAAACTTATCCGATAAAAACCATATAAATAATTACGACAATTTTTGAAAATGAAAATAACAAAAAACACAACTTAAATGTTAAATACGATATAAAAATATCGAAAAAAGAGAATAAATAAGTCGAGTGGAAAAGTGGTCGTAAGTTTATCCGTAACGTAAAAGGTAAATAATAATTTTAAGTTTAGTCTATTAAACATAATAATCATATATATATATATATATATAAAATTACATTTATTAATATATAAATATATACATATATATAGCCTAACCGGTTCCGACGGGTACCCGCCGGTTAACGGTTCCACAAAAATGAGAACCGGAACCGGAACCGGACCGGTTCCGTATTTTAGGAACCGGAACCGGAACCACTCACATCGGTTCCGGTTCCGGAACCGGCGGTTCCATGGCGGTTCCGGTTTCAAAAGCGGGTACCCGGTTCCGATGCTCACCCCTAATCATAAGGGTATGAATAAAGCAAGAAAAATATAGCGATACTAGAAAAAACAATCTGGTTTTTGTGGCTGGAGGCGTGCAATGACGTCTATTCTTGTAAGGCGTCAATACTTTAATAAATTTCTACAATTACTTATTTTATATTAAAGCTCAAGCTTTATATGATTTCACACAAAACTATGTAAGTTACTTATATGATATCTGTT
Organism: Centaurea solstitialis; assembly: GCA_030169165.1. Classification (NCBI taxonomy): domain Eukaryota; kingdom Viridiplantae; phylum Streptophyta; class Magnoliopsida; order Asterales; family Asteraceae; genus Centaurea; species Centaurea solstitialis. Next base: position 57,125,940 of record CM058045.1, on the reverse strand, counting down.
TATGCAAAAATTAACACAAGAAATATCGTAAGATGTTTGTGAGGCAAAACCGTCGAGAGAAAATAACCCTGCTCGATAAAACGTACGATGATAAATAAAAAATAAAGACAAGTCAATTGACGACACAGGAAAAAACCTCAAGAACAAGGAAAAAACCTGCGGCCGGCTAAAGGGTAGTCGATGATGCACTATGTATCACCAATAAGGGGCAATATGGGATCCTCGTATCGAACTGACACGAAGAACACAGTGGATCTCAATCGAAACTAAAAGAGATACACAATAAAACCTAATGATCAAACTGATCCAAAGGTTTGATCTTTATCAAACCTAACTGGTTTGATTAGTGCGAAAACTAAGAACTAAAATCCGGAAAAACATTCACAGATTTTTACCGCTAGTTTTATTTAATCCTAATTAAAAGTTTAAGGTTGTTACCTGGACTGCTCGAGCTTGATCCACCCGTGATTGACCAAACAAATAACCTTCTAGCCGGTTGAAATCCCAAGATCACGAAAACAACTGTTACGTGATGAATGCGATCGAAAACCCACAAAACCCGAACTGGTTCTTCCTTGTGGTTTGGCACCGGTTTTGGAGAGAGATGGGAGAGAGAATTTTCTGGTTTTCCTCTAGGATTAATTGTATGATTATATTAACTGACAAGCCAAAGCCTATATTTATATGGAAGAGTTTTCATATAAACCAGTTACCATAAATCCTTATAATTATCTCTTTGGAAATAATTCTTTTCTTTTACCTAAAGAAAAGAATATCCAATAAATCTAGATAATTATATCTTTTATTAATTAATAACCTATTATGTATTTATTTACTTAATAAATACATAATCCATTAATTAATAAACTTATATATATTTATTTACCTAATAAATATATACAATCCAAAATTAAATTTCAAACCTTTATCTTTGGGGTTTCTTACGAAAATACCCAACTGATTTATAATCGACTATTATAAATCCATTCTCTCCAAACTGGGATTATTCTACTCATTTGATTTACAGGTCCTTACAGGTGTGATCCTTAAGTGTCTTGTAACGTTGGATGTGTAATCACTGGTTTGTCGACTTTTGCACATAATTACTAACAATATATATATATATATATATATATGGACGAAAGTTCGGCTGCAAACACAAATTTCATTGCGAACACGAGGACAACTTAGAGCGCGCCACGTGGAATATTCGCACCGAATACTTATGTATTATTCAGAGTGAATAACACATCATCCAGTGTTATTCAAAGTGAATAATACTAAATAATTCAACATGTTGTATTATTCATTTTTAATAATATTGAATATTGTGTTATTCACTCTGAATAATACATGATTATTCAGAGCTAAAATGTTACATGGTGCGCTCTTGGTTGTCCTAATGTTCACAATGAAAAATGAGTTTTCATTTGAACTTGACCATATATATATATATATATATTGTAACGACCCAAAAACTTGAACAAATTATATTACTCCAAACTCAGTGATCTAACGCAGCGGAAAAATAAAATTTAGTATTAAAAGCTGGCACTAAGCCTAAGATATAATTCAAGGATATTAAGTAACGGTGCTAGTGGAACATCCCTCCACAGCTGAGATATAAGTACTAGATAAATAAACTAAAGTTTAAAGGCAATACACTAGTCGTTGACCTTCTCCTTTTCTTTCGATGCTCGACTTTTCCCTGAAAATTTATTTAGAACTTTTGAATGCGAGGGTTAGACCATGAGGTCTAGTGAATTCCCTCAAAAAAGTTTTATAGCATAATCGGCTCTTTTGGTCCAAACATAAATAGTTTAAAAACATTGGTGATACATGGTGGACATAGAAACGGGCCTAGCTGGTCACCCTATTTACAAGGAAGCACGAAACAGATTCGTGCTTCACATCGCATCAAAATAGTTACCAAGGGCGCACCCCGTCCCTTGGCACTAGACATCTCCCAAGGGCACACCCCATCCCTTGGTACCCGTATGTCCACCTTGCAACACACCAATTCAACAATTATTACGCAAACGTCACAAGCATGTTTAGATAAACGGATGATCATCAGTTATCAATAGCAGAGTTCAATAAATAATTCTCAATAAGCATTTCAATAAACATTTTCAGTTCGCAAACGTAATATTAACATATATTAGTTTATAAAGATTTGGCAAGGGAACTCACCTGTGCCTAGACCGTTTTCCCCAAATACTTCTCTCCTATTGAATATGTAATATCTCTAAGTCATTAGTGATCTTATCTAATCGAGATATTATCTAACTAAGGCACCCCTAGGTAGACTCAGCACGGGGGTTCCGCTACCCGGTTAGCAGATGGGGTCAAGGGGGACCGCCCTTGCGGGGTCGAGGGGCAGCACTCCTAGAGAAAATTTTCCTTTCTATATAAACAAAATACTATGGGTTCTTCCTCGGAAACCTAACCCTAGGGTCGAAACTCCCCAAAGATCCGATTCGGACAATGAGAAATTCCGATATGGACAACTAGGAAATCCGGTTCGGCCTTTGGGCTTATCCAATTCGGCCTTTGGCCTTATCCGATTCGGCCTTTGGGCCTTATCCGATTCGGCCTTTGGGCCTTATCCGATTCGGGAAAACGAGTAGTCCGATTCAGACTACTAGAGGAGTAGTCCTACTCGGACTACTTCACCACAGCCAAAAACAGGAAATTCCAGGTTCAAGGAGATCGAACCTGGTACCCTAAATTCAACCCAACAACTCTAAAAATTCACAAGATTAGACCACCAAGAGACTTCAATTCAATCTAATACACTATAGATTAGCGTTAAGAGCAAAAACTAAAGGAATCTTACCCACAAGTGAAGAAAATGATGAAAATGGTGAAGAAGATGGTGTCGATAGTTGATGATGATGCTCTCTAAAAACACACAGTTTCACACACACTGAGATTTACCCTAAATGGTATAAACCCTAAGAATTTTTCTTAAATATCAAGGCCAAGCCCATTAAACATATCCTAAAAGGCCTAAGCCCAAATATAAAGAACTTTTTCCAAACTTGACATATTTGACCCCTCACTTCTAGTTTACCAAGTTTGACCCCAAATCCAATGATTAATAAAGAGAAGTTTCTAAAAATTCCGGTTATTACATATATATATATAGAGAGAGAAAGAGGCCCAAAACGAGAACGATAATTTTTTAAGAGAATATGAAGAAAAAAAATTATGTACAAAATCATATATGATTCACCACTAACCGGACGTGGACGAATATTTCGCAACTTAAGTTGTTGGTAATTGTCGTGAATCATATATGATTTTGTACATAAATTTTTGAGTGAATTACATATTTGGTCCATGTGGTTTGGTGATTTTAACATTTTGTGTCCCTCGAATGAAATAATTATGGCTTGGGTCCCTGTTGTATGCATTTTATAACGCTCTGGGTCCCTGAAAGTAACGCCATCCAGTTTTCTTCTGTTAGTCCCATCATGTGCTTAGTCATTTTAACTTACTTTTTAATTTTCTTTTACGTTTACAGGGACGAAATATGTAATTCACTCTATTTGTTATTGCAGCATGATATGTATTCCATCTACCACATATTCATTATCACAAACCTAGTCTACATAACCATTATTGCTGTCCCTAATCACCTTTTTCCACCACCATCCACCATCCTTTTCCCCCCACCATCAACCACCCACCCCCACGACCACCACCATTCTTTTTCCATCACCAAAAGCCACCCACCACCACCATCCTTCTTCTTCCTTCTCACATCATCTTCCTTCATCACACCTTAAACCACCAAATTCTCAAATGAAATTTTAGTTCATATGATTTTTTTAACCCAAATTCACGTCTTTCAAACAGATTTTAGGGTACAAATGTATAATTTTAGAAGCCAATCTTTCTTGAGTTTAAAGATGAAAAAGGGGGAAACTCACAAAAACAAGTCCATCATCAAGACACTCACCAAAGAAAAAACCACCATCGATGGATTTGTTTGGCTGCTATCGTGATGTCGGTGGAGGCGGTGAATCTGTGGAGATGCTAAATGGGAACCAGGAGGTGTTGGTGATGGATTTTGTGGAGATGTCAATCGGTGGATATGTTGAGATGGAACCAGGTGAGGGCGGCGATGGAACCGGACTACGGCGGTGATGGTGAACCAGGCGGTGGCGGCGAATGGTGGTCGTCGCCGGATAGTAGTGTTGGCGAGAGGTTGTCATTCATACTTAGGTTTTCCGGCGAGAGGTGGAGAAGTTGTGGCTGATGGATTAAGCTGAGATGACGGTGATGACTGTTGTTTACGATTTTCACCGGAGATAACGGTGGTGGAAGATGACAACGGTGCTATCGACATTTTGTTTAGGATTTTCGCTGGAGATGACGACGGAGAATTATAGTGGAGGCGGTCGGTGGTGGAAGCGGAAGTAGGGGCTGACGGCGGTGACTGATGGTGGAGGCGGCCGGTGGTGGAAGCGGCGGTGGAGGCGAACGATGGCTGACTTAGGATTTGATTTTGTTTAGTGGGGTTTTAGTACGTTTAGGAAGAAGATCAAATTGTTTATTTATTTATTTGTTAATGTATAATAGAGTAAAATGAGTAAATTATATATTTGGTCCCTGTTATTTAATTTACAAATTAAAAAAGGACTAAAATGACGACATTACCCATCATGTGCAATGCACATGATGGGTTTAATAGATAGATTATGGACAACGTTAGTTTCAGGGACCCAGAGCGTTATAAAATGCATACCACAGGGACCCAAGCCACAATTATTTCATTCGAGGGACCCAAAGTGTTAAAACCACCAAACCACATGAACCAAATATGTAATTCACTCTAATTTTTTGTGTGTGTTTCTTTACAAAATTAACATTCTCGTATGTGCATGTCTCTCTTTATATATAGGTCATAAACTAAAAAGAATATATAATTTTTGATAGAATCAATTTATTAAAATATTAATTATATTTAACAAAATACAGTAAAAGAGAGTCAAGTTTAAGAAAAAAAATGATAGAACACCTTGTTGCCTTTTATGTGGCCCGTACGCATTAGTGTATAGAAGTAAATTATGTTGATTTTTAGTTTTTATATACCTATATGTTATGTATCTATGAATATTATAAATTATTTTTATTTATAAGTGCATACTATATTTCTAAGTTTTTTTTTTTAAATTTTTAGGTATTTTCCTAATCCTTTAACTCACATTTATACTTCGGTTTTTAAATAAAACAAATATTTTCTGGGATGGCTGTGACTTACAAAAATGTGGATTAAAATTTCCTATTTCAATAACTAAAAATACAAAAGTTTAAAACAATACTATCTTCGGTCTAAAATTATTGTCCAGTTTTGACTTTTGAAAGTATTTCTTTGTCGACTTTGACCTTATTTATTTTTGTTTGTGTTATATAATATTTGATGAAAATTATACCAATGAAAATACATTAAAAACACAACCCATTCATATATTTTGCATCAAATATTATATAACACAAACAAAAATATTTAAGGTTAAAGTCGAGAAAGACAAACTATCAAAAGTCAAAACTAGACAATAATTTTGGTACGAAGGGATATATATAAACATTCAAATTATTTGAAACAAATACCAAGAAAAACAATCTCACTAAATTCAATTACTATTTGATTCTTTTCTTCTTCTCCATAACATATAAAATCCAATTCCACCTAAACACACAAAAAGAATCAAACCATCACCAACAACAATCAAAACCAACACCCATTTCTTCAATCCCTTCCCTCCCTTCCCACCCTTCAATACCTTCACCAAAAACCTCACTTCACCACCACCACCATCACCGTCACCGCCACCGCTGCTGTCACGACCACTACCGCCAGTGCCGCCACCTTCCTTCACGCCCCTAACCTCCCCGTACAAATAACACTCGCTATTCCCACTTGTGAACAACGCACCGACACATGTACAATCATCGATGCACGAATCCACACACGTTTCCATTGTCCCATTAACGATCTTTCTATTTTCATCTCGCAAAGTGCTCACCGCCCCCCGAATCTCCATCATTTCGACCCCCGACTTCCCGCAAAAGTTACCTAAATACCCTTTAATTTCCAAACACGAACACTTGTCCGAAACCGTACAAATCTCATTAGCGGCACAAAAGTTTGGCTCCTCGCATTTGTTCCGTAGGGCCTGAAATGACGCCTCGAATTTCATCGTTTTTGTCGAGTAGTAATACAACCCGAGGTTCCCGGTGGTATTCTCGATGGCTAAAAACCGTAAAAGTTGGAGTCTTTTCGATGGAATTTGGGCGATCTTGTGGCTTTCGTCGTTGAATACTTGTAATCCGTTGGTTGCCAAACGGATGAACGAGATTTCTCGGGGCTTCTCGGGGTTGAATTCCCAATACGAGTACTTAAACTTACCCGAATTCAAGTAAAGCGCGAGTTTTTCACGATGAATTTCGAACGAAAAATGTGAATTTGAATAATTTGTTGGGAGGGAAGTTAGGATAGTTCCAACATCTAGTCTTTGGCCCCAAAGCATTACATTGGTGGGAAAGTGGAAGCTTTGCCATTTGATCATATTGAGTCCATCCAAAAGAATAAGATTCCCACTGTTTGATAATTGCAGCCTCTGAAACATGCATAAAATTATTTGTACATTCAAACCAATTTATTTGAATTGATTTTATTAAAATCACTCAAAATGCGTTTTGAGAGGTTGCTAGTCCGAACATCATGGTTGTCAACAAAAAAAAAAGACATGTATTTAGGCATTGGGTACTTGTACATATATATCTTATGTGTGCATAAATGAATTGTAAGGTACAAGTTGTTAGTGCATATCCGAAAACAAGTAGTTGGCATACACTAATCGATCCATAAAACGACTTTTTTTTTTTTGTTTCACAATGTTAACCAACAAAGACTTCTAACATATAGTTTTTTCATAGTGTAAATACAAATATATGTGAAATAATATCAAAAGTTATAACCAACGGAAAAAAGTATTATGTAAAAGATTTGTTTCTCGTGACTTCGTAAGAATTTTGTGATATGGGTCTTTCTAAGAAGTACACTAAGGACGCAATGAGCACTTGTGCATCAAGAAGGCCGAGACATGCATCCGGTACTTCTGTAGGGTAGAAGTCATCGATGCATGCATGCTCACGAGCTAGTAATAACACTGTCCACATATTTGGATGTGTCGTTTAAATTAAGAACTCTTGGGCTATGTCTGGCAAACTAGCTAATAAGTTATATATTAACTGAAAAGTCAAATGAGCTAATGTTTGGTAAAACTAGTTGATAATCTAAAAGACCGTTAAATTAATGATTTAAAAAAGATACGTTCAAAAATTAATTGAAAAAAAATACAAGGATATAGAAAAATTGGATAAAAGCCCCTAAACTTTACTGAAATATTATTTGAAACAACATCTCAAAAAAGTCAGACTAATTATAAGCAACTTTATGGCTAGCTAACGAGATGAGATTTTTCTGAATAAACTCATAAAATAAACTAGTTTATGGTTCACAAACATAGCGTTAGCCTACACCGAATACTTGCACCATGAGACGTATGGTGTATGCATAAAAGACTTGTACATTACGAGCCATATATACATATACAGGAACAAACAATATTAAGACATTAGAGTTATGATAGTCTTAATAAAGCTAGAAAAACAACTTTACCTGTATACCTTGTCCATATGTTGCTGTTCGCCACCCCAGTTCACCATCACGACCCGTCAACTGCAAGTCTCCGTCCCAAGTGAGCCTAAGCACACATTTCTCTAAGGTAAAAAACCGTGATAAATGGGACGAACTCCATACCTTAAAATCTCCAAGAAAAATGTCAAATGAACACACATACTTCCCTTCAACAGCTTCAACAGTGAGACCAACCCGAAAGTTAGGCACGGGCTGGCTCGTCTCAAGAATAAACGCTCGTCCGACAAACCCGAGAATGTACAACCCAGGCACCACAAGGGTAGTTTGGGTACCAAGTTGAATGTTATCAGGAATGCAATTGCCATAAAAATGAGTTGAGAAATGAATGAGGATTGCAAATGATAAAAGTAGGTTCATGAGAGAAAATATTGGGGGTGTGATTTTCACATAGTTAGTGTGCGTTTAGTGTGCTAAAGGTCATCAGAATTTTCAACCAATGGGAGCTAGAAAAAGACATGATTGATGATTGTGTTGTTATCCCACTTCCAAAGTTGGCATGTTTTGTTTAAAGCAATCATTTCTTGTAAAGTAAATATGGTCATTCTAAAATAATCTAAAATTATTATGTTTTGAAAATATGTATTTTATACCAAAATATAAAAAATTAGTTATTCGGAACAAGTTAAACAGAAAAATATTTTAATTATAGATCAAGACATTTGACATTTGACATTTGACATGTATACTTACGTATATCTTGAAAAAAGAATTTTTTTATATACTGTAGTGAATCTGTTATACATTTTTTTGTTATAATTAATTAATTTTTTTTGAACAGCTTCGTCTTAGCGGTAGAGACACATGGTTTAAACACAGTTGAATATGTTCGGGCCTCGAGTTCAAACTCACTCCACTACACCCCCTCCCCCCCCTAATTAATTCGGTAGGGCTCCTTCACCTACCCCTAGGGATAATAACCCCAAGGGCCCCAAGGGATATACCTTCAGGAAGCTCTAAGGAAGAAACCCTTTAGAGAGGCTAAAACTTGAGACCTCCTCTTCATAGGGAAAACTCCCTACCACCAGGCTATAACCCCAGATGGCAATTAATTAATTATTATATGTATTTCGTACAAAATTATAAAGTTTTATACTGTTTTAAATAAGATTTTTTTTCAAAATACAAAGAGAAAAGTGGAAATGCTTGTGGTGTTATCCCACTCCTTAAAAGGTGGCATGATGTTTACTTTTTGATTCAAGTAGTATCTTTTTTGTGGTTGCATACAAATAAAAAATGTGTTAACTTATAAATTTAAATCAACAATTATAAATATTATATGCGTTTAGTAATATATTATACTGACAACAATATTTTAATTTTTAAGCTATGTATTTTAATTGAAAAGTTGTATTTTTAATGATTTATATAAGTAAATGTATACGTATGTATATAAGTGTGTTCTATATAGTTAGGCAAGAGTCATGATGGTGGTCTTGTTACCCCACTCCCTAATTAATAAAAGTAAGGATTTTCTTCATCATTAATGCTTTTTTATTTTTAATCAATGTTTTCAAGCCAAATTTTAAAATAGACATTCTTTGTGTGAATAGATAATACAAATATATAATGCACAATTTTTTATTAAAAAACGGAAAACATGGATATTTGATTAAAAAATGTACAAATTTGCATAAAATATATATTCATAAAGAAATTAGGTATTTGGATAAAAATGACTAGTTTATGAGTTGGACTGAGAATATGGCTAAAAAATAAGTAGGGTTGAGAGATTGATTATTTCAAGCAATTTCCTATAAAAATCAACCAATTATATTTGTGTATTGTTTTCTTGTTTCATCACATTATTTCTAGACATATAATTTGGTTATATTTTGTATTACTTTAAATATATTTATTCTTTAGTGTAGGCTAAATACACTTTAGTGTAGGCTAAATACACTTATATCTATTAATTGTGTTATCATAAAAGTCTATTTCAAGATTTACCTTTTATATTTTCAACGTATAATTACTTGCTTCTAACATAAACACAAGTGCATATAGCAACACCCTTATTCTCAAAACATAATAATATCATGAATATATACGGATAAATAAATGATGTGCTTATTATGATTGATGGAATATAAAATGAAAATAGATATGTTATTGCTATTGACCATAGAAGACATGTAATTTTTATTCATCTTTATTGTCTTTTTATTGTTGAATGATGATGTTTTATATATAATTCATATATCTTGCCATTGTTTATTGTCTTATGTCGGATGTGTTTTTTTGTGTTTATGAAAACATTGTAAATTAAATGCTTTATTGTGCCATATTATAATAACTTTGTTTTTACTAGCTAAAGGTTTTAACTGGCTAAAGAAGGGTGAAGAGGTTGATGAGATTTAACGAGGGCATAACTTCGATGGCTACTTTCTGATGTTAGGAAAAAATGAGATGATAATGGATGATTAAATAATTAGGGTCAGTTTTTCTGTATTAACATATACATCTTCAATATCTAATATCTACTTTTCAACTTCGATCATTACATGGTTAAAGAGGGTGTAATACACACATTTTTTTGTTACTTTTGTCATTATTAAGAGACATTAGACGTATTTGATTACGTTAGAGACTTTTTTAAATTACATGTTAGAGAAAATGTTATCTTTTGAAATATTATTGCGTTTAGATTTAATTATGGACTATTGTATTCACACCCTCTTATAAGAGTGGTAAGAGTAGGTTATGTGAATGAGGTAGAAAATTTATAGGAGGGAATATAAGTTTTTAATTGCTGAGTATAAATGTTAGTAACCACTTAATTATATGCTATTACAAATATAACACATCTTTTATTTAACTATATACTATTACAAGTATAACACATACTTTTTATTAGTGTAGTACAATTACACCCTTAAATTTGTCATATGATTGCAAATGTGAGTGGGGGCGATGGTTTTACTTTTTTGGTGAAAATGGAAATATCCTCGGCTCAACCAATGTGGCAATGCCCACTATTTCATGTAGTAGGGTAGTTAATGACGAACTTCTTATGTTTTGATGATGTCATGAGTGTCATGGATGAAAGACTTCTTGAAATATTATTAACAACCATGGAGACTATATATAGATGCACTTATAACAACTTAGAGGGAAATAAATCAACCTAATTGATTGAGACTATTAAATATAAAATATTGACAAGAGTATATAATTATAAGCAAAAGAGATATTACAACAATAATATAACGTATCAAAATTTGAGATTGTTATCTTTGATTGAAACATGAATTTGAGTAAAAAAAAATTATCTTTATCTCGCATTCAAGATGAACATCTTTTGGGAAAACCCAATCTTGGCACGTAGAGTGTATAGAAGCGATATCCGAGTAATAGTTTGGTGAAGTTATCTGCTAACAAATCATCATCGAGAATATGTTGAACTCAAGTTACGTCGAGTTGTACTTGTTCATGAACAAAGGGAAAAGATAATGCGAGATATTTCATGTGGCAATGAAAACAAAATTGGCAGAGTAGTGTATGGCGCTATGATTATCACAATATATAGATAGAAAAGAGGTGAGCATCAAAAACGGATACGCGCTTTTGAAACTAGAACTGCTAAATTGTCGGTTTCGAAACCAGAACCGATATTGGTTCCGGTTCCTAAAATACGGAATTGATCGGGACCGAAACCGGTTTCGGATCTCATTTTTTGGAACCGTTAACCGACTAGGTACCTGTCGGAACTGATCCAACTATTTTTGTAAAAAAATTATTTTTTTTTATGTATAAAAAATTGTTAGTAGCAAATATTATAATTACGTGAAGTGTTTTGGAAGTATCTTTTGTTGTATTTATTTACTTTCTAAGCTCCGGTTTGTAATATTTATTTGTTTTGGAAGCATTGCTTTTAGTATTGATTAGTTTTCAGTTTTTATCGAATTGGTTTTCACGTTTGTAGTATTGATTTAATTACGGTTAAGACTTCGTAATAAGTTAATGTTTACTTTTTTATAGTATGAATGATAAAATTTTTAAAAAATCGGAGAGCGTGTACTCGGTAACAGAACCGGAATTGGCGGTTCTAGGACTAGGTCCCAAATACAAAGAGTTGATGTAACTGATTTGGTTCCAATTCCTTCATTCTAAGAACCGCCGGTTCCTATTCCAAGGACCGGTTTTGAGAATTTTAGCCGGATACTTGCCTTTACTCACCCCTAGACATAGAAGTCTAATGTGTTGGTGTAAATCCAAGCTTGTTAAGAAAGGAATGTAGCTAGAGTACTCGTAGTAGCAATTGTCTAAAATTTTGTCTCAGTAGATGAACGAGTAAGGCCAGTGGCGGACGCAGGATTTTAGGTCCCCGGGTGCACAAACGAAGAGCTAAAAAATTTTAAAGCAAAGATACAAATACTTTAAAACGATAAACAAGTTAGTGAGTTACCTTTTACAATTGTTCCCAACGAGACCGCATCTTTTGAAAGCGGTTAATTATATCATCATTTTAATTTTACGTTGCGAAGAGCTTCTTTTTCGACGGCACAAACAACTGCGGCATTCAAAAACTCATCCCCCATTCGATTTCGCAAATAGATCTTCACAAGTTTCATTGTGGAAAAACATTTTTCAACTAAAGCAGTTGCAACGGGCAAAGTTAACGCTAACTTCAACAATCGGTAAACTAAAGGAAAAGTAACATTCCTTGTAGTTTCGACCATCAATATAGCCAATTCGTCAATACCATTCAAGTTGGCATATCTTTCATCTTCACGCACATGATGAATATACAAGTCTATTTCCCCCACAATATGGGCCCTCTCTATGGCATTAAAATCATTTGGATAAAAGTCACAAAGTTTCACAAAACTTTGTTTGTTGAACATAGAAAACGAGGCACGAGGACTCAAAGCCGCCATATTTTTAATCAATTCAGTGCTTACCTCACCAAAGCGATCACCAAATTCTCGAATTTGCAAATCCATGACGGTGTTGAATACATCATACTCATAATGATGTCGGTTGGTAATGTGTGTCCTATGCCTTGTTCTTATTGTATTTACATATTCGCCCGCCATGTCTTTCTTTTGAATATCATGCAAGTCACAAAACAATTCAACTTTTGTCAAAAGGGTTTCAAACCCACTTTCTCTATACACTCGTAGTTCCGCTTTTGTTCCTTCTATCAACAAAGCCGCATCTAAGATGTTTTGATCCTTCTTTTGAAGAGATTTTTGTTGATCCAGTCTTCCTAAGACTTTGTGAAATACCAATGATCCTTTATCTATCTTCTGTAAAATACTTAGCACTGCTAAAAGATGAAGTTCACTACTTCAGCGATTCTTTATCGCTGACAGTTTGGGCAAACAGCGATTGCTGATCACTGACTCCGTTTAGTATCAGCAAGAGCTGACATCAGCTAAGTATCCCCTGAAAGACAAATAGTCATGCCATAAGAAAACCATCAGCACTATCTATTGATGTAAGCTGAATGAAAGAGTCAGCGAGCTTGTGATCTGAAGTTGAACTTAGTGATAGCAAGCTGACTACTCTGCATTGAAAGGATTATGTGCAAGACAGTAACGTGGTTTACCGTGTCCAATGTTATAAGGCACTAGTGGGTCACACTGCTACACACCAAATTAGAGATACTCGAGGATTATCTAGTTGTGTGGAATAATTAATTAAGTATAATTAATTATTAGAGAGGAAATAAATAATAATGTTTATTTATTATTTGTGGAAATTAATTAATAGTTAAATTAATTAATTAAAGGGTTTGATTAAAAGGCTTGCGGGCTTTTAATTAAACGCGCTTTTTGGTTAATTAGGGTTACCATAATTAAGTCTATAAATATATGGTAAACCTAATAGGTTATTCATTCATTCTATTCATTAGTTGCTTAACCAAAAAGAAAAGCCTGAAAAACCCTATCAGTCTCTCTCTCTCTCTCCCTCAACGTCGATTACACACACACATACACAAATCCATTTGATTTGTGTATCGGGATAATTCTGTACGCGGTCTAGTAGCTGATCTCTCGAGGTGCAGTAGTGGTGTACTCTCCGTTAGCAATCCAGACGCCAGTTTTTGTAATCCTCATAAGGTATAAACCCTAAACCCTCTTGATATTGTATCTAATCAGTTTAGGTTAGATCTTCTGTTTTGGGAATTTAAGTTTTATTCCGCTGTGCATGTTTGTTTTATTGCCTGTAATTCCCAACAGTGGTATCAGAGCCACTTCCTAAACGTTTAGATCTGGTTTGTTATTTATGATAAACTGTTTTGTTTTGGATTGAGGTTCGTTAAAAGTTCTTGATTTTTATCAGTGTAGTTTAAAAATCGGATTTTTATCGAAAGCACCAAACCGCGATCATCAGTGGTGGAGTCACGGCCGTTTGCCGATCGAAACCACCGAGCCAAAACCGATCGCCGGCCACCACGACGGGTGGCAGCGGCATCGGTCCGGCTGTTCGCCGTGCCTCGCAATGGCGTCGGGGCTGATGATCGAGAACGGGCGGCGGTTGCGGTGGCTTTGGCCATCGTAGGCGATCGCTAGGCTGCTGGCGATGGTTGCGGTGTCGTGATGCTGCTGTTGTCGTGCGGTAGTGAGCGGTGCTGGCGGTGGCCCTTGCCGTTGCCGCCGAAAGAACCGCGAACCACCAAGCCAAACCGCGGCTGCCTTGCGGCCTCGCCGGGCGGTGACGGTGGTTGTTTTGTTATCGCCGAGACCGTCGACGACGGTGGTGGCGTTAATCGCTGCCGCTGTTGTCGATTGGAGGTGGCGGTGGTGCGGTTGTTATCCCTGCTAAGTCGCCGGCTGCCTTGCGGCTACGCCGGGCGGCGGCGGTGGACGATTGTTGTTGTTGCAAAACCGCCGATGACGGTGGTAGCCTTTTGGGTGTTGCTGCTGTCGGTGGGGGTGGCGGCGGCTGTTGCCATCGTCACCGAACGGACCGCAAACCACCAGCTGACCGCCGGCTGCCTTACGGCCACGCCAGGCGGCGGCTGTGGCTGTTTGTTTTCGCCGATCACAAGCCGCACCACGAATCGGTGGTGACGGCGTGGGTTGTATGCCGCGCATGGCGGTGGTGGCGATCAAGCCGCTGCCGTCGATTGCGATCACGGCGGCGATGATCAATTCGATCGGCGGCGACGGTGGCCTGGCTACCGTTGTCGTCGATTACCGGTAGTGAAAAAGGTGACCGCTTGTTACTATTGTTACTATCGGTGGTGGTAACAGATAGGATTTCGTGCTGATAGGGTTAAATTTTAGCCAGATAGGCTAAATCCCGGATAAAATTAATTTTGATAAATATTTTATATAATTGAAATTAATTTTGGTAATTATAAAACCTGTTGAGATTTATAATTCAGTAAAAAAAACCTCGTTTATTAGGTTTTGTTATATTTCTGTTTTATTTGAAATATATTTGTTGCGGTTGTCATAGCTAAGCCCCGGACCTTTTGGTTGTGTTTTTCCTTTAATTTAAATTCTGTCATTGGTAAGGGAGGCCTGCGTGCCGTTTGCAACCTTTTTTATTGTAATTTTATTTTATAAATTATATAAATTAACTAAAGACGGAGTTGATTTGAAGATGGTGCTTGGAGACACAACCGAGGCTGTCGGAGCCAGTGGGAGCGTCTTTCCTTCATGCCTTGTGTGTTGTTTATCACTTAGGTTTGAGACCGTCTGTTTTAGTGTTGGCTCACTAAACTGACATTAGTTAGGGCAAAGCTATGACACAGTGTTTTTACGTTTTATAAATTGCGTGGTTTGTTATTAATGCATGGTTGTGATAAAACGTATCTTTCAAAATCTAATGAATAGAATTGTAAAAACCTCGAGGTTCGATTACAGAGTGTTTTTCGAATCAGTTTTAAAAAATAAGGTTTTTGAAATTAAAACTGGCTAAAAACCCTTTAGGTTTAAAAATCTTAGATCACGTGAGTGCGACCCACTTAGGGACCCTTTTGGCGTAAGGTACGTAGGGTGTCGGAAGAGAACAAGCCTTGGACACCCACGTTCAAACCCCAAGTTGAAAGGGGTGTGATAAGTACACCCAGTCCCGAGTGGTGCAATCTATTTTGGTTTTGTAACAATTTACCGTGTCGTATCGGGCCAAAGCGCACTAGAGGGACTAAATATGCACAAATGTAATATTCGATGTCCCGACGTTTTAGAAGTCGTATTTTCGTTTTAAAATGCGATTGGTATAAGAAGTTACCTACCAGAAATAACATGGGTCGGTTTGTGCGTTCAAGCCGCTTACCGACACATGTGAAATATGGATTCTAGTCTAATAAACTTAGTTTTCTAAGGGTAATAATTTTATTAGAAGTTTTATAATCAAATAAACTAAATCAGAATTTATTCTTTATGTAGATGTCTTATACTACCGTCCCGTTTTATTCACCTGAGGAATCACTTCGCCTGATCATGGGCAAATGGAAGCTTACGGGCCAAAACTATCCAGTTTGGAAGTTGCATCTTGATAATGTCTTGCGGGCCCAGGGTAAGCTTTATGTGATCGATAAACCACTGTCACGACCTAAAAGCAATGCCCCTGAAAAGGAATTTGCTGAGTACTTCAAATTTATGGCCGATGAATCTGACGTGATGTCTATTATGTCTTTCTCTGCTTCGCCTGAGTACACGGTCGATCTCAGAGTTAAGTTTTGCCATGAGGTCGTGAAGAGTATAGAAGACCAGGTCGGTTTCTATAAGAATAGTGGGAAATATTTGATCATGAAGGAAATCTTTTCACTGAAGCTTAAGAGAGGCCAATCAGTTAAAGATCATCTCCTAGAGATAAGGAGACTCTTTAAGTGTTTGTCACGACTTGAATACAAGATGATTCAGGAAGAGCTCGTGTATCTGATGTGGTTCTCACTCCGGAAGGAGATTCATGTCACAGCTAGTGGATACATGGGAGAACCCAGAATGGACGTGACAAAGGTTTATGAGGACATTTTGGACAGTCTGGAGCCGAAAGAAGCAAGTGCTGAACTCATGGACACTACTGATTGGATTGATGAGCTGGTAGATCTAAGTTGCCCAGAATATGGTAGCCAAGATATCTGTTTCCACTCATTCAACGCTGGCCAGATGGACATCGGTTTACCCGATGCGCCAGGTATCTTTATGATAGATTGTTTGATCACTTCTTATGAATCATGGGTACTTGATACAGGAAGTGGTAACCACATTTGTAATCATTTTCAGGGATTCAATACAAGGGAGACCTTGAGGAAGGATCGTTCAAACCTACGAGTCGGTGAAGGCACGATGCTTGTAGCTGAAGCCGTAGGATCTTACAGTCTTAGTTTATCCTCGAGTCTAGTTTTGGAACTCGAGACTTGTTACTATGTTCCTAAGATGATCAAAAATATTCTTTCTTTTGATTTGTTGGTAGACCAAGGTTTTTATTACAAATATGATTATAAAATGATTTCTTGCTTTAAAAATGACATGTTTTATTTCAAAGCAACACCTTCTAATGGTCTATACAAATTAAATCTTCAAGAAAGTAATAACGAATTCTATCATATAAGTAAACGATCCAAAGACATTGAGGATCAAACTTACCTCTGGCATTGTCGGCTTGGACATATAAACAAGAAACGCATAGAATTACTCCAGAAAGGAGGACTTCTAGGTACTTTTGACTTTTAGCCATTTAGTAATTGCGAATCTTGTTTGTCGGGAAAAATGACAAAGCATCCTTTCAACAAAGACAATGAAAGGGCCAATGATTTGTTAGAGATCATACACACACATGTGTGTGGACCTTTTAGTCATGAGGCAAGAGGAGGATACCGGTACTTCATTACCTTTACTGACGATTTAAATAGGTATGGATATGTCTACCTGATACGACATAAGTCTGAAACTTTCGAGAAATTCAAAGAGTTTCAGAGTGAAGTACAGAATCAACTTGACAGGAAGATCAAGTTCTTGAGGTCAGACCGTGGTGGGGAATATCTTAGCCTGGAATTTGACAGTCATTTGAGAGAATGTGGGATTGTTTCATAACTCACCCCTCCGTATACACCACAGATGAATGGTGTGTCAGAAAGGAGGAATCGTACCCTGCTTGACATGGTACAATCAATGATGTGTCGTTCCACGTTACCAGTATCATTCTGGGACACGCGCTCGAAACAGCAGCAAACATACTGAACAAAGTGCCAACTAAATCGGTAGAAAAGATTCCATATGAACTATGGACAGGCAAGAAGCCTAAGTTGTCTTTTCTGAAGATTTGGGGTTGCGAGGTATACGTTAAGCTTACAACCTCGGAGAAACTCAAACCCAAATCAGACAAGTGTATCTTCGTAGGCCATCCCAAGAACTCAATGGGATACTACTTCTACAATCTTAGCGAGAACAAAGTATTTGTGGCTCGCAACGGAGAATTTCTGGAGGAGAAGTTTCTCAATCAAGAGAATACCAGGAATGATATAGACCTACAGATAGTAGATGAAGATACACCTGCACCGATTGTTGAGCCAGTCACTAAACAAGATAATGTTTAGACTCAACCGGAAACGGCCGAGGAAGTGCAAACACAGGACCTTCGCAGATCCACTAGGATAAGGCAAGAACCAGATAGGTATCTTGGATTTCTAGTCTCCCAGGACGGCGGAGACGTGAATGAGCCTACATCCTATGGAGAAGTTGTATCAGGCAGTGAGTCTGAACAATGGCAGGAGGCCATGAAGGCAGAGATGCAGTCCATGTACAACAACCAAGTTTGGGAGTTGACAGATTTACCCCAGCACTGTAGGGCTGTTGGGCGTAAATGGGTTTTCAAGAAGAAAACAGACATGGACGGAAATGTGCACAATTTTAAGGCTAGACTGGTTGCAAAAGGTTTCACGCAAACTCATGGTATTGACTATGATGAGACTTTTTCACCAGTAGCTATGTTAAAGTCCATTAGGATTCTGATGGCCATCTCAGCGTATTTCAACTCTGAGATTTGGCAAATGGATGTTAAGACAGCCTTCCTAAACGGGAAGTTAACAGAGGATGTCTACATGCAACAACCGGAAGGTTTTGTAGATCCAAAGAATCCTAATAAAGTGTGCAAGTTGCTAAAATCCATATTTGGATTAAAGCAGGCATCCAGAAGCTGGAACTTACACTTTGATGAGCGAATCAAAGAGTTTGGTTTTGCCAAAAGTGAGTTTGAGCCATGTGTTTACACTAAGTTCAGTGGGAGCATAGTAACCTTCTTGGTCTTATATGTAGATGATATTCTACTCATTGGAAATGACATACCAACTTTACAGAGTGTTAAAGCTTGGTTAAGCAAATGTTTCCAAATGAAAGGCCTTGGAGAAGCCGCATATATACTTGGTATAAAGATCTACAGAAATAGATCTAGGCGGCTTATCGGACTTAATCAAAGTACATGCATTGATAAAGTCCTGAAGCGATTCAGGATGGATGAGTCCAAGAAAGGATTTATCCCGATGCAACATGGTATAGTGCTAAGTAAAGCACAGTGTCCCGAATCTAGTCAAGATAAGGACAAGATAAAATCGACACCATATGCTTCGGCAATTGGGTCGATTATGTATGCCATGTTATGTACCAGGCCCGATGTTGCTTACTTAGTAAGTGTTACGAGCAGATACTAGCAGAACCCAGGTGAAGCCCATTGGGTGGCTGTCAAGAACATTCTGAAGTACCTGAGGCGTACTAAAGAGATGTTCTTGGTCTTTGGAGGTTCTGAGGATGAGATTAGTGTCACTGGTTATTCATGTTAGTAATTGTGTGCATAAGTTGACAAACCAGTGATTGCGCGTCCAATGTTACGAGACACTTGAGGGTCACACTTATGAGGACCTATAAATCGAATAAGTTGAGAAAAACCCAGAAATGAAAAAATTGAATTTATAACAGTCAGTTATAATTCAAAATGGAGGGATTAGATTTATAAATAGTCATTTATAAATCAGTTTGGGTAATTTCATTCCGAAATCCCAAAGTTGGTGGGATATTAATTAATTAAGTAGATTATATATTTATTTGATGAATAAATATATAATAATTAATTAAAAAGAATTTTATATATATTAGATAAATATATATAGGTAATTATCTTAAGTAAATTCTTTTCTTGAAAGAAAAGAAATTGGATAATTGCAAAAGGAAACTGAATCTGAATAAAATTGTGTTTACCTTCATATAAATAAGCCATATAGGTTTAAGGTTAATTAATTCAATTTGATAATCAGTTTCCGGTTTCTCTCTCTCTTCTCTCCTACTCGGCGCCGCCCCCCCTCCTCCCTCGTAATACCAGTTCGTTTTTCAGCTTTTCGGTTTTTCCAGCTCTACTAGAGGAGCATTCGTCGGTCGTTCATAGGTGGATCAAAACTCAAGCAATCCAGATAACTTTAGGTTAATGTTATTAATTAAAAACCTATAAAACGAAAGATCGTGGTTTCCGGGTTTAAACCACAAAATCGCTTCCGCAAAGTTTTCGTGTTTTCTCGGATCAGTTACGGTTCGGGGATCACAGTTAAACCCCAACAGTGGTATCAGAGCCACGTTTCTCGTTTTATTTGTTTAATTTATTATAGATCCGTTAAATTTTGATAGTTTTTCGTATAAAAATCTGACTTTTGGTTTGAAATCTTTATCGTTTTATGTATCGTATCGAAAACCTAACCGACGATCGGCAGTGGAACGACGCCAGTCGGCGGACCGGACCGCTAGGCCAATCGCCGTCAAGGCTCGGCCACAAGAAACCCAACACCGGGCCGCACCACAGCTTGTGGTAGCGGCGCCGGTTGCTGACCATAAAACCACCAGGCTACGCCACCAGTTAGGTGGTGGTGGCCGAACCCCTACGGTTCCAACAAACCACCGCGGCCGCACCACCAGGTTGGTGGTGGCCGCGCCATTCACACACGACAAACGCACGGCGGCGTTGGTTAACCACCAGGCCAAATCACCGGCTTGTGGTGGCCCTGGTTGGTTCGATTGATGACGACGGATGGCGGCGATCGGCTGCTGTTCGTAGGCCACGCCACCAGCGAGGTGGTGGTGGCCGATTAGTTATTCAAAAACCGACACCGCAACCACCTGAAACCGCAATTGCGGTGGTGGACGGCGGTGCTCTCGACTGCCACGGCGGCGACAGCCGCGGGTTTATTCACCAGCCGCACCGCGTTTAGCGGTGGCGGCGACGATTCGTTGATGACCGCCGGAACAACCGCCGCACCACCGTTCGTGGTGATCGGCGGCAATGGTGGTTACGGTGGCGACTATTGTCGCGATCCACAGCCACACCACTGTTTGTGGTGGCGGCGTGGGTTGTGGAAATCTCCACACCACAGTGGCGGTGGTGGCGTTAGTTGTGATCGCACCACGACGGTGTTGGTGGTTCTTGTTTTTTGTTCGCCGGAAGCCATGGCCGCACCACACGTGGTAGATACGGCGGCGGTTGATGGCAATATTGGTGGGGGTGGTCAATGGCCGCCTGTGGGTGACGTTGGCCGCCGCCGCCAGACCAACCACCGCTGGCTGCCTCACGGCCGTGCCTAGAGGTGGTGGTGGTCGACGAATCCAGACCGCGACCACCAGAAACCACCTTGGTGGTGGTGGTATATGGCGTCGTTAGTGGTGGTACTTGATCAGGTGACAAACCGAAGCCACCAGAAGCCACCACGGTGGCGGTGGTGAACGGTGACGACAGGCAGGGAAAGACCAACAGCCGCTGGCCAAGCCAAGCGGTGGTGATAATCTGACCTAGGTTCGCACCGCGAAAGATGACGGTGGTAGTATTTTTGCTGTTGCTGTCATCGTTGTCTAAAAACTAGTAGTTCGCGCCGCGAACAGAAGGCTCGCGCCGCGAGTGGCAACCCGTATAGGTTGCTGCAAGCAGAGCTCAGTTCGAGCCGCGAGCAATGGTCATTAGGTCTTCTGATAGGGTTTTTCGATGAACGATAATTTTTCAAAACGGGTCATAGGTCCAAGGCCCAGTTATTACCAGTTTGGTAAAAGGCTTAAAAAGGCCCAAATTTTGGACCTAGCCTTTTAAGAAAATCTATTATCCAATTTTGACCCGTGCGGTTAAAAGTTACTCGTATAAAACCAAATTATTTTTAAAAGGAGAAAAGTCTTTTATAAAACTAACTTTGATTTTTCAATTTAAAATATTGGTTTAAGATTTATAAAAACAAGCTTGTTTTTACAAATCAGTTAAAATCGTTTTTTTTTTGAAAAACATATTCAAGACATTTCAATAGATTTAAAGTTGTCATTTATAAAACAGTTTGTTTTTATAAATTAAAAACAGATTTTACGAAGAAAAAAAAAACAAGATATTTTAACGGATCTAGGATTAAATGTCACATTTATATTCATTGCTTATAAATGCATGATTGCTTGATTGTATACACATGCTTTTGTATATGCCTGTCTATTATAGGATTTGCCAACTTAGACCCTTTTTTGGAATTCTATGGGGAGGCCTGCGTGTCATTTACAACCCCTTTTTGTAATAATGACCATAGAATAATAGGTTCTTTATTTTACCAATGAAGAAGGAGATCAGTCGGAGCTATGCGAGAAAAACCTCTTTCCTTTTCCCGGAGTTCTAACAAGGATGTCGGAGCCAGTGGGAGCTACGCAAAATGTTAGAATTATCTAGGAGATAAGTCATTATTGGTCCTTAGGAACAAAAGTTGGCAAACCTATAATTAGTTACTGTGTAGTTATAGCCTTTTAACTGCGTGGTTGTTTATTTGTGATATATTGCATGATTAGTAGTTTTAGAATTGTAAGTCTTTAAAACTAGATTATATCACAAAAGAAAATAGTTTTAAATTTTGAAAATCACCAGTTTTTCTAAAAGTTTTTTTTGAGCGGAAGATTTTATTTAAAACCGGGAAAATTGTAAATAGATTGTTTAAAGACAAGTTGACAAAACAGTTAGTTTTATCAATCAGAATCCCATTAAAGCAGATAGTTTTAATCAAACAAGATCCTTTTAAAACAATTAGATTTAATTAGCAAGAATCTTTGAAACAGTTAGTTTATAAACAAGCGCATGTTTGAAACAGTTAGTTTAAAACATCAGATTAAACAATCGTTTTTCTAAAAATTACAATTTTCTTTAAAACTGGACTATAAAATAAAACCCCGAAAAATCATAGATCAATGGTGCAACCCATCTAGGGGCACCTTCGGCATAAGGTACACGGGCGTTATGAGTGATCACACCTTCAACGTCCATGTTCAAACTGATACCGGAGGGGTTACATAACTCTGCGAATTATCTCCGGGTGGTACCGGCCAGAGTAAAGTAATCAGGTCCCCAAAATGGTGAGATCTGTTTTGGTTCTGTTAAGTTCACCGGGTGGTACCGGGCCAAAATGCACTTAGAGGGACTGAAACATGCACGGGTAGTAACCGTGGTCCCGAAAAGATCTAGGAGTCATGTCAGTTAGATATGATTGGTAAAAGTCCTTACCTACCGAAATAGTACGGTCTTGATGGAGTAAGAACACACCGCACATCAGAACGTATGAAATAAGGATCCTAGTCCAATAAAATGATCATTTAAGGGTTTATTGATATTTATTGGAAATTAATCTATTTACAGTTGCTAAAAACCAAAAGTTTTAAATGTGTAGATGGCAAGCACTGTTACCAGCACTAATAATCTTTCCCTCCGCTCTATCCTTGAGAAGGACAAGTTAACCGGCCCCAATTTCCTTGACTGGGAGCGCAATCTGATGATTGTGCTCAGACACGAAAGGAAATGGTATGTCCTAGAAGAGCCTCTTGGGGAGGCTCCTCCGGCAACTGCTCCGGCTGCTGCTAGGAATGCTCATAAAAAGCATTCCGATGATCTGCTAGATGTCGCCTGTCTCATGCTTGCAACTATGAGCCCAGATCTACAAGCAGGGCTCATAAACACAAATGCTTATGACATGATCCGCCAGCTGAGGGACATGTTCCAGACACAGGCTCGTACAGAACGTTACGATGCCACAAAAGCATTTAATGAATGCAAGATGATTAAAGGGACATCAGTAAGTGACCATGTCATGAAAATGAAACGGCACTTGGATCATCTGGAAAGGCTTGGTCACCCAGTTCCGTTGCAGCTGGCAACGGATACTATACTCAACTCACTGTCAGAAGACTACAGGCCCTTTGTAGTCAATTACAACATGAATAACATGGAGAAGTCAATAGCAGAATTGCACTCCATGCTTAAGACTGCTGAGTTGAATATGGGAACCAAGAACAAAATCAAGGATGTCCTGATGGTAAGAGATGGAGGGGTGAAAAAGAAGAATGGGCATACTAGCACCAGCAAAGGAAAGGGACCAGTTCAGGCCTTCCAGAGTGCACCCAAGAAAGGCAAAGGCAAGGGCAAGGGCAAGAAGGTTAAGCCAAATAAAGCTAGGACCGAGAATCGCTGCTTCACATGCAATGAGGTCGATCACTGGAGGCAAAACTGCCCAAAGCGTCATGAAGCAGGTATGTAAAACCTCAGATATTTATGATTGCTTTAAACTGTCACTTTTTACTTGTTAGTTTACATGTATACTGATACCTAGAGCAAATGACTATTGCAGGAGGTCAGAAGTGAGATGCCCAAGTGTAAGTGCAAGATGAATCAATCTAGCATGAGAAATGATAGATCTAGTAGAGAGAGAAAGTAGAGAGAGAAAATGTGAAACTCATATGTCATTGATTATGAAAGACTTAAGGTACAATACAAGGCAATGAGGTATTTATACCTCATTCCTAGAAAAGATAAAATGTTCACAAATGGTCCCTCAACTTCTATTATAAATCTAACACTAACAATCTCCCCCTTTTATAAAAGAAGGAGGGACATACAAAAGAAATAATCAACTACTTGACTAAGATTGCTTCACGGAAGGCTTTCTCAACTTGAACTTGATTTCTGCAAATCTAATATCATTTCTCAGCTTCAATCTTCTATCTATCTGCTTTACAAAATGTTTGATCAACACCTTGTTTGCAGCTGAGATATCATGTACTTTATGCCTATCCATTTGCAATCTTGTATTCAACCCATCCATCACCATCTTTAATGTGTCATCACAAAATAACATCACTTCATGAGAGTACATCCTCTTCTTATTGCCTAGAGAATCTGGATATACACATGAGATCTTGGATTCATCTGCATCATAGAACACCGTGTACAAGACAAAGTCCTTTTCTTCACCAACCAGACTTCTTTGAGGTTTGTGACAAAATAACTTTGATGACCAATTCTCCAGTCCCAGTTGAAAGTCATACAGATGAGCCAATGATATCGAAGCCTTGACATGTCTAACTATAGCAGTTAGAGCAATTATCTCCTCTTCTGATCTAAAAGCTTTTCCTTTGAGATCATATAAAATCCCAAAGATCACATCAAAGCTCACATCTTGAAAATCAGCTTCAGTAATCACATATTCCTTCCCATCATCTCTGGTGAAAGTAATTACTGGGTACCAATACGTACTCAATCTGTTGGTCTTGTAACTCTTTACTGCAACAAACCTGTAATCTGACACTAAAGCTTCTCTTCTTTGCTTGTTCACCTTCCTCATGTAGATGTACTCTCTTCTTAGTTCTTCTTTCAGATTCTCAATCCCATACAACTTCACATAGCTCAGTTTCCGCTCATGATAACAGAAACGACTCTTGTACTTTTCTTCCAGATACCTCCCAGTGGCTCTAGTAAATCGATTCCATTCTGTTCTCTTTAGAAATTTCCCCGAACTTGCTTTCATCTTTTCCCAAAGTTCAACTTTCTTTGGATCTACAGGCATCAAGTCATTCTGTGGCAACACTTCTTCCAATAGAGGACCTTCCACATCATCCACAGCTTCTTCTTTCTCAAAATCAAATTGTACATCCTCAAACATATCTTTCAATCTGTTATCTTCTGCACACCTTGCATCCTGAATCTCTTCGTTTGGCACTTGGTAATCTCTGATTTCAGAAGCTACATTCTCAAGCAACGCTAGAACTCTATCTATTTCAGATGTAGAACTAGACGCCCCTGAAAACTTCACTCCTCTTTCTTCAGCTCTTTCTTCTGGCATCTCTTCTTGCACCGAACTCAAAAAGATCACTATCTTCAAGATCACTATCTTCAGAGCAGTCTGTTGTTGTAGGATACCCACAAGATCACTATCTTCAGCTGAACCCGACTCCAAGAGTTTAGAGAACAACAACCCCTTCAACTCCGGAATAGTAAGAGAATCAGCCGCTGACTGAGAAGGCTGGGAAGGTGGATCAGACATCGGAGCTTTGCCTTTTGCTAACAAAGCTACTTGTTTCTCCAAGGCCGAAATACGAGCCGTCTGCTGTTGAATAACAGTTTCCATCTGTTCGTTGTTAGCTCGAAATAAAGAACGGGTAATAAGCTGATTAGCTGTGACAACAACCGGAAGACGCGAGAGATCAACATCAGATGATGATGCCATGCCAGTCGGAGGAGGTACTGAGATAGATGGTGCAGACGATGCAGAAGAAGCCGAAATTGTGGAAGATGTGGGAACTGAGACTGAATCTGACGATATACTACCAATGGGTGTTGAGGAAGAACCCAAGATAGTAGATTGTTGCCTTAACTCCGTGATAATCGAGGATGTGGGTAAACTAACTCCGAGGTCACTCAGACTTCTCGTTGATCCAAGAGTAGAACTCAAGGAACCCATGTTCAGTGTTGGCATGATGTTAGCGCTGATGGGATTTCCCTCCGATCCTGGCAAGCCCGCAACAAATGCCGAACTCACTACGGTGGTTCCGACAGGGCTACTAAAGCCTCCTGCAAAGGTGGTTTGCACCTGTGTCCTAGCCAAAGAAAGATTTACATTTGAAGCAAGTGGTTCTAGACTCGATGAGTGAACAAGTGAAGTCGTGGGCGGGGGCAGCTGCCTCACTGTGTCGGTACCACCAACCTCCAAGTGAGGAATGGGTACAAGTTGTGGTAAAACCCCGTGAGAAGTTGAAACTACCGTTTGTTGAGAAACGGTAGAGTGGGTGAGTTGGGTTGTGCATTGCATGAGTAGGGATCTCATGTCTTTTTCAATAGGCGGTGGCAACATATGCTCACCCCTAGACGATGTGGCTACCTAGCTAGACTCGGCTTGGAAAGGGGTTTGTACTTCTTTTCTAGCCCCTATCTCACGCTCATCAATTCTTTTATCTCCCCCAACACTCAACCTCACATCCGATTTTTCAACTAAATCTCCCTCAGCCATCCTTATGTCACCCTGAGCCAACAAAGGACTCGAGCCTCGATCAGGCATATCATCATCATGGTCATCATTATCATGATCATCATCATCATGGTCATCATCAGCATTTGCTTCAATACTATCTTCAGATGAGGAGTCATATCCCATAAGACGTTGAAGACGTTGTGCCAACTCATTCGGAGAGTAGCACTGTGCATCTGAGATATCCACCATTGGTTGAGACAACTCAAGTAACGACTCTGCAACCTCCTCTATGTCAGGAAAGTCACCCACAAATTGCTCATTGACCGGAGATAGAGCAAAATCATCCATCTCAGCCTCCACATTCGTGTGCAAAATCGGAGACGTAGCTCCGTGCTCATCTTCAAGAGTAGCAAACACATCATCCATCTGAACCGCTGAACTTATTTGACCAAGTTGAACTGCTACATTGAGAGTGGATGAGTGAGCTAACTGATCAGAATGGACCCCACCGGCACCCCTCTCGGTATTTTCCCTCAACACACCCTGACCAAGATCCCGTGATCGTTGGTCCCTAGGAACTATACCCTCACCACTAGGAACTATGACACCTTGGGTAGGTCCCTCCGGCTCTGGTTGGACCATAGGTGGAAACCTAGCCCTATACGCTCTCACACACGCCACATTCTGATCAGCATAATCTAAAAGTTCAGAAAATAACGGAACCTCCGGAGGAAACGCCTTCTTCGGATATCGAATAGACTGCATGTCATGGATCTTGACCTTTTCCGCATCTGACCGGCACGGAATATCTTGATTCTGACGCATTGCACTTGCAATAATAGTACTGAGAAACCTCGGGTATGGCAGGTGCTTTTGCTTTTTCGCTAGAAGCTCCTTCAGATCGTAAAAAATCAACGAAGCATAATCATAATGCTTGTTGAATAAGACTCCATAAAATAGAACCAAAAAGGATTGCGTCGCCGTGTCTTGAGCCGTCCGCTTGCCAGTCAAACATCTACTGAGAATTGTGAACAAGGTGTTGTATGTCGGAGGTAAGTGGGATTTGTTGAACTGAGATGGTGCATTGATCGCCTGCAGGTGACCAACGGATTCAACACCGGCCATTTCAACTTCCAATGATGCAAATGGTTCAAACTGATTTGCATTTGGACGACTATTCGCTTCCGGAAAGCCTAGTATACGGCGAAATTTGTTGACTCCAAAACTGATGTTGTAGTGATCTAGCTTAGCCGTAAAATGATGATTCCCCGGATCAGCATGAAATTGCAGCGTGTGCCATACTTGTTGCACATATATCAAAGGAACTTCAACTGTTTGTGTAAGTACAGTGTACAGTGGATGATTTCGTAAAATGGCAGTAATCACCGGAGCCTTCAGAGATGCATTTGGATTGAAAGGAACATTGTTCGATATCGATGGTTGATATAACGACGGACGAAGCAGTTGTCTATCCGCATCAACATTCGGATTACGTGGAGATGATTGTACTGAGATAATATCTGAGATCGCCATATCATCGGAATCTGGGAAATTGTAATCTTCCATTTCTGTAATTCATAAAAATCATTAGATTTATCTTTTATGCTTAGATTTTACGAAAAACAAATTTACGTGTGAAAATAAAAATTCACACAGTGTGGGACTTGAGAAAAAATGTACCAATAGAAAGACCATTGATCAAAATAATGAACTTTTATTGTTTTAAATATATATAAGCCTTCCATTTGTTTAAAATTTTAAACTTCAATTAACCATGTTTTTAACCAATATGTTCCATGTTCTTAATAATGAAGGACTTATACATATTATGTTTACTAAGTTCAATACATTGTAGAGTTGAAGGTCAATCTTAAGGTCAAAAATATGAAGTCCAATGTCTCAAGTCCTTATGATCCGGAACAACGGGTCATTCACACGTTTAGGTTTAAGATATCAAGAATACAATCCCGAGATGTTAACCCGTGTTTTAAGATAAGTTGATACAAACATTTGTAACCTACTAGCCTAATCGGTATATGACCGGGTGAATACCTATAGGCTTCGTAGAACCCTGGATACGTATACAAAACACACACGACACAAAATACAAGGCAGGTTCTTGAACTTGACAGCAGCAACTTGAATAGATCCGCACGAGTTTGAAATTCCAGAAAGATTGGAATTGTGAATCGAAACAACGTTTTTATAGGATAGAATGTAAACTGATATCTTAGTCATGATGACAAGGACACGTGGCAGTCATCAATTGGACCTACCATGTCTCGAGCAGTAAATCAGGTTCTCAAAAATCCGCTCGAGACAGGTGAACCGGCTCGAGATACATATCTCGAGTGTATGTCTCGAGTCCCACTCGAGTTACTTTCAACAGAATACAAACAAATGAAAAAACAAAGACTCGAGTTGGATGACTCGAGTTGTGTAACTCGAGTTGCTCAATAAGAATGGCTCGAGTAGTGTGACTCGAGTTGTATGGCTCGTTTAGTGTGACTCGAGTTATATGGCTCGAGTAGTGTGACTCGAGTTATATGGCTCGAGTAGTGTGACTCGAGTTATATGGCTCGAGACAAATGACTCGAGGTGCACGACTCGAGTTGGTTGAGTCAAGTTGAATGGCTCAAGTGATATTATTCGAGTGACTTGACTCGAGATAGATGGCTCGAGTTACATGAGTCGAGTCGTGTGTGCTCAAGTTGTTGTACTCGAGTTACATGACTCGAGTAGCAAGACTCGAGTTTTATGTGCTCATGATGAATGGCTCGAGTTGTATGTACTTGACTTGAGTCAAATGGCTCGAGTAGCATGACTCGAGTTGAATGTGCTCGTGACTCGAGTTGTGTGTGATCAAGTTGATTGACTCGAGTCAAATGGATCGAGTAGCAAGACTCGAGTTGAATGTGCTCGTGATTGACTCGAGTCAAATGACTCGAGTAGCATGACTCGAGTTATATGTGCTCGATTTGTGTGGCTCGAGTGAAATGGCTCGAATTGGTTTATTCGAGTTGCCTGACTCGAGATGGATGGCTCGAGTAGTATAACTCGAGTTGTGTGTGCTCGAGTTGTGTGACTCGAGTTATATGACTCGAGTTGTGTGACTCGAGTAATATGATGCGAGTTGTGTGTGCTCGAGTTAATGTCTCGAGTTGAATGACTCGAGTTGTTTGGCTCGAGATGTGTGGCTCGAGATGTGTGGCTCGAGATGTGTGACTCGAGTTGTGTGACTCGAGTTGGATGTCTCGAGTTGGATTGTGTGGCTCGAGGTACATGACTCAAAAAAACACTACTGAAGCACAAGGCTCGAGTTACTTGTAATGTTCACATCTCGAGTCAATTACTCCCCCTATGATGAAACATCTGTAATACTCCCCCTAAAACTGTGCATACCTGAATTTACCTGTTCGAAGCAAAAACCACAGCAACTGTACTCACCTGTATCAGATAAGCTCCCCCTTGACAAAACCATATACTCAGAAGAAACAAACACATTAGGAATCATAAGGAAAAAGAATAAGAAAAATACCAAAAACCAATCAACTTGAAACAAAAACAACAAAAGAAACAAAAGAAACAAATAAACTACATTTCAAAATATACATAGAAGTTCAATGACCATACTGAATTCAGTATTCCATTATACTGCTATGTATAAGAAGAAATACAGATTATACAATCTTTTTGTTAATCATACCAAGTCTAGAGATGAGAAATTTAAAACGTTTCTCATCTAGAGCCTTAGTAAACAGATCAGCAAGTTGATATTCAGTATTGACAAAATACAGCTCTATATTTTCTTTTTCCACATTGTCCTTTAAGAAATGATACCTGATATCAATGTGTTTGGTTTTCGAGTGTTGAACCGGATTAGCGGAGATGGCAATTGCACTCTTAGAATCACAATAGATGGGAATCTTTTTGTATTCAAGACCATAATCACGAAGTTGCGACTGCATCCAAAGTACTTGCGAGCAGCAACTCGCAGCAGCAACATATTCAGATTCCGCAGTAGAGGTAGAGACACACTGTTGCTTTTTAGAAGCCCATGAAACCAACTTATTTCCCAGAAATTGCAAATGACCTGATGTACTCTTCCGGTCCATATTACAGCCTCCATAATCAGCATCAGTATACGCTTGTAGCTCAAATCCAAGACCTTTTGGATACCAAATGCCATAGTAGGGAGTCCCCTTTAAGTATCGAAAAATACGCTTAACTGCAGCTAAGTGAGACTCCTTTGGTTTGGCTTGATATCTAGCACACACACATGTTGCAAACATGATATCAGGTCTGCTGGCAGTGAGATACATTAAAGAACCAACCATACTTCGATAATTCCTCAAATCTACATCCTTTCCTTCATGATCTGGGCCAATTGAATTACCCGTAGCCATTGGAGTTCCTATCGAATGACATCCAGACATATCATACTTCTTCAGTAAATCAAAGATATACTTGGATTGATTTATGAAGATGCCATCTGAAAACTGTCGCACTTGAAGACCAAGAAAGAAATTAATCTCTCCCATCATACTCATTTTAAATTCTTCAGTCATGACATTCTCAAACTTTTTACACAACTCCCGACTAGTTGATCCAAAAATAATGTCATCAACATAGATCTGAATGACCACAATATGATCACCTTCCTTCATCAAGAACAATGTTGAATCCACCGAACCTTTCTTGAAACCCTTGGAAAGTAGATGTTTAGACAACTCCTCATACCAAGCACGTGGTGCCTGCTTTAAGCCATATAAAGCCTTGTCTAGAACATAGACATAATCTGGGTGTTCTTTATTTACAAATCCTTCTGGTTGAGCTACATAGACTTCTTCTTTCAAATGACCATATAAAAATGCTGTTTTGACATCCATTTGAAAAACAGTGAAATCTTTGTAAGCAGCATATGCCAGAAACATGCGAATAGCTTCAAGTCGAGCAACAGGTGCAAAAGTTTCATCGTAATCAATGCCCTCTTGTTGACGATAACCTTTGGCCACAAGTCGAGCTTTGTTACGAACAATTATGTTATTCGCATCTTTCTTATTTTTGAATATCCACTTCGTATCAATAACTGATTTAGACTCAGGTAACTTGACCAACCGCCATACTTTTAAAGCCTCAAACTGATTGAGTTCCTCTTGCATAGCAGTAACCCAATCAGAATCTTGTAAAGCATCAGATACACGTGTTGGTTCAATGTTACTCAAAAATACAGAAAAGTTGCACTCATTTGCAGAAGCAGCTCGTGTTTGAACACCAGAAGTAGGATCACCAATGATCAGATCAATAGGATGATCCTTTGTCCATTTGGCAGTATGTGGTAAAGGTGTTTGATTATTTACAGAAGATGGTTCCAAGATACTGTCAGTTGATGTAGGATGCATAGTAAGTGGTTCATGCCCTTCAGGAATAGAATCATTATGAACAACTTCATGAGAAGACGACTGATCATGAGAATCTATGATAATATCTGGATGAGGAGTATCCATAACTATGGGAGACGATGAAGGTGAGGAGGCAATACTAGGAAGATCTGAACATGGTATAGATGATGTGGGAGAAACTTCAGATGAGGTAGTAGTCGAACTCGAAGGAGTAGATGAGATACCTACATTAGACGAAGATATTTGATTAGTACCGTACAAGTCATCATAAAAATACTCAAACAAACTGTCTAACTCAGTGGATGTAGCGGGAGGATCAATGAAGCTAGTTGTGGATGAAGATGCATCTGTAAACACAACATTGTTAGACACAGTATATGTATTGGAAGATACAGTTGAAGACAATTCAACAAACGGATCAAATCTAACATTTACACTTTCATACACAACTCTTGACTTTTTATTAAAAACGCGATAAGCAACTGAACAATCTGAATATCCCACAAAAATCATCTCATCAGACTTAGGTCCAAACTTTCCCCGATTCTCGGTTTCATTAAGAACAAAACAAGGACACCCAAACACTTTAAAATAATCAATATTTGGAATTCTTCCAAACAAAACATGATAGGGTGTTTTTCCAAATCTCCGATGAATAATAGACCGATTTTGTGTGTAACACGCAGTATTCACAGCTTCAGCCCATAGGTACTGAGGTAATTGACTTTGAGCCAACATAGACCGAGCTGCTTCAACTAACGTACGATTACGACGCTCAACTACACCATTTTGTTCAGGAGTTCGTGCGGCAGAAAAAGTTTGAGTAATTCCTAATGAATTGTAAAAACCTTTTAATACTTGATTTTTGAATGATGCGGTAAATATTAACTATAAAAAGCGTAACAAGTTTTAACCTCTAATGCCTAACCACCTATTACCACATTTACAGGCAAGCGTACCTGATCGATAGCAATATAGCGTAGGAAAGTCCAGGTATCGTATCTACCACTGGGAACGGTCAAGTAACAGACTGGTAATCCTATTAGTTTAATTAATCTAAGGCTATGGGGGGTTTTTGAGAAAATGATTTGAAAACTAAATTAACAACTAAAGAACTAGAAAGCAGAATAAAAACTGATTTAACAATAATAAAGAAAACAGTAGCACTTATCATGGCATAGTGAATCCCCAAGTGGATAATTAAGTTACATAAAAGTATGATTGATTTGGCTATTGTAAGGATTTAAGTATGGGACCCCCTAACATGCAGATAATATGATTGTCAACTAGAATGGTCCTCCTAGTCCCAATACCTAGGCTGATTGTCAGACAACCTAAATATCAGTCACCCAATCCTATCTCAACTAAACGGTGTTTTACAATCTAGTTTCTCTCGGTCCAAGAAACCACTTAACCTAATTCTCCGAGGTCTCGAAGGATAAGTCAAGAGAGGTTGATTAACCCAATGGAGTCTACTTTTTTGGTCCAAAAGCAAACCCAACCAACGAGTTCAAACACACGAAATAGCAGGAATCAAATTGGAATCATAAAACCACATTCAATTAACCAAAACAAATCAATAATCATTAAAACCATAAAATCATATCCACATGGTTCATCTACCACGATAAGTACTACATAGAAAACTACTCACTACTCATAGCTAGGAAAACAGAATAAGTATAGATAAAGACAGACATTCTACCGACCACACAGCTACAGATGATTAATCGAGTATCCGTATCGGCGCAGCGTCTCCTCTCTCCACACTTGATTCTCCCTCCAAACCACTAACCAACTGGTACAACTGACCCTTTTACTGTATTTTTCTGTCTAAGAATGCATATGGAACTGAAGGCTGAGAACAGTATTTAAAAGAAGGTCCGGAAGCTGTTTCGCGTTCGCCAAGTAGGCGTTCGCGGCGCGAAACACTTAAAAACCCTACTCCTTCTATTTTTGGCAAATTCTGGAATCTTCTTGAGAGTGCAAATGCCAATTTCGCGGCGCTAAACTTCATCTTCGCGGCGCTAAGTTGATAAAAGGCAGGAACCTTCTCGAATATCAGTCTTGGCGGCGCCAAAACCTTCACTTCGCGATCGCTAAAACTTCCTGTTTTGTACTTTTCCAACTTTCGCACAATTTCGCCTATTTTCCGCACTTTTTAGCTCCGTGTTCTCCAATACCTTCAAAAGTAACAAACATACCAATTCGTGAGTAATTAGGTGAGAATCAAGTGATAAACGGGGTAAATTCAACCAATTAAGCACCACCAAAACATGTATAATTTTGGTGTTATCATTGAACTCCGTCCCATTATCTGATCTGACAGTCTGAACAGGTAGTTTAAGTTGTACTTGAACAGCTTTGATGAAATTTATTATTAAATTCGAAGTTTCATCTTTTGTTTTCAAAAACCTTGTCCAAGTATATCGTGAATAATCATCAACGATGACTAAAACATATTTTCTACCTGCTAGACTGACAGTTTTTATCGGGCCACACAGATCCATATGGATTAAACTCAACGGAGATTTGGACCCTTGTTCAGCTTTTGGGGGATGAGATGCTCTTTTCATTTTTCCTTGAGCACAACCTGAGCACATTTGATCGGGTTCAAACTTGATCATTGGAATGCCAGATACTAACCTTTCTTTGACCAGTCTGTTAAGATATCTGTAATTCAAATGAGACAAACGACGATGCCAAAGTAAAGATTGATGAGATGACTTCTGAGTGATGAGACACTGAGATTTCTTTGCAAGCATATGTCGAAGTTTGATCGTATAGAGATTAGTTTTCCGAGTGCCAACTAATAATTCTCTACCCCATTCAGTTCTGACAGCACATCGACGTTTATTAAAATTTACCTCTAAATCTTTATCACAAAATTTGCCAATACTGAACAGGTTATGATTCAAACCTTCGACATGTGCTACATTATTGATTGTAATATCCTTACACACAATATCTCCATGACCCACAACTGGTGACAGTTCATTATTACCAAATTTGACTGAGCCTCCATATTCTTCTTTGTAATTAGACAGAAGCTCTTTCCTCCCAGTCATATGTTTGGAACACCCAGAATCGAGGTACCATTTATGACTGGCCTGCAATGAGGAAATCAGATGGATTTAGGAACCCATTTTAAAATGGGTCCACTCCGTGCATTACTCTTAAAAGTACAAGCTATTGAATCCCAGTAATACTTTGTTCCTCTAAGCATATTAAAAACATGAAATGGAACATATGTAGGAACAGAAGAACGAAGAGTCGTAGAGAAATTAGATTTAGTATGATGTATATTCTGTGAAGAACGTGAAGCATGAGAAACTGAAGAAACAGATGTAGACCTTTTATTCATAGAATTGAATTTGGAAGGTACATTATTTTTAGAATTCAGTTTGTTTCCCACACTAAATTTGCTATTTGCATATTTCATACTAAAATCTAATTTCTTAACATTTCTCTTCGTTGACCTCTTCTTTCTTGACTTCTCAAGGCTCACACTGTTGGAACTTCCTGTAGAAGGATTAGTACATATATCAAAAGGTTTCAACTTAGGTTGAACAGTTGGAATGACTTGTTCAGTTTCCTCAGGAACCACCATGTTCGGATTTTGCTTTTTCAAATCAATGTGATGCTGGAATTTCCGTAACATAGATTTTACTCCCTGAGAGAACTGAACATTGTTGATGTATGCATGAGTGACTGGAGTATGAACAATCTTTTGGTTTTTCCCAGCATAGTGATGACCTTCTTCATATATAGACAGTCTTTCAACTAGTCTATCATAGTTTTTGGTTAAAGTTACACATTTGCTGTTCCAAAATATTGTATCACACTTTTGAC
>CM058045.1:55273806-55289668 GCA_030169165.1 Centaurea solstitialis | reverse complement strand
TTCGGAAAACCAGAAAAATCCGATTCGGATAATCAGGTTTTCCGAATCAAGTCTTGAGCCTCACTTTTTCAACTCTAAACTTTTCCGATTCGGAAAACATGGAACTACCCTTATGGGTTTCCGAGGTTTTCCGAATCAAGTGTGAGGACAAGACCTTTTGGCTCGGTTTTTATATTCTAAGTGTTTATTGTTTCCCGATTCGGAAAACATGTTTTCTGAATCGGAAAACGTACCTTTGTTTGCATTATCTTTAATTCTTTATCTAAGTGCTGAGATTTTCCGAATCGGAAAACCTCCCCTCGTGTTTTTGATCTTTTTCCGACTCGGAAAAGACGAAATACCCACTTTTAGGTTTTCGAGGTTTTCCGACTCGCGCCTAGTCAAGGGTATAGCCTTTTTTCTTCATGCGTTTGATAATCTTGTGAGATTCGGAAAATACTCTTTTCCGAATCGGATTATCTCATTTTCCGAATCGGAATTTAGTATGTCCTCATCTCACCAGTTTTCAACACTTAGCATTTTTTTCAGGGCATTTACTAACACTATCTTTCATTTTGTCTTGACAGAAATGTCTCGTCAACAAAACTCACCGCCCTTGCCGATCAACAATGCTACTAATCGCGTGTTTATCTCTCGGGAAGATCTTCGACCGATCATTCAGAACAACGAATACGTCGATCTGACGAATTTCGTTGTTCAAGACGAAGTTGTGCTGGAAATCCTCAAAGTGCATCCCCTGGCGTTCACAATGCAGACCATTGTTGATGTGCCCCTGCTGTACCTTTAGCAGTTCTGGAAGACATCACGCGTGGAATCTTGAAACGACGTACTGACCCTTGTGGGAAGCGTCGATCACACTGAAATGACGATCACTTTGGAGGACCTCAGGCGAATCCTTCACCTACCTGCCGCCACTCCCGAGGCCCCGTTCGAGCCGTTAGTATCCGAAACCGAGCTCTTCAGCGAGATTCTCGCTCTCGGGGTCCATGCCAACCCAAATCAGAGGCTCAACGGGATCTCTCACGTCACTCAAGGGATGCTGCCCCCTAACTGGTTCACGATCTTCAACATACTGAACTGAACTCTCTCATCGAAGACTCACGGCGTGGACCGAGCATCCACCCACATGTGGCACATTATTCACTCTGTCGCCTATGGAAGGCGAATTGACGTCGCACAACAACTCTGGATGGATATCATCAACGACGTACTGCTAGGCCCTGCGAGGAACCGTCAGTCATCCATCCCGTGGATGAGATTTTTCAGCATTATGATCCGAGATCATATGTATCACCATCCGACGGTCCGACGCAGATCTGGCCACCCTCGCTTCCAGAGCAAGCAGATCGGGAGGATGAACAAGAGAACTCTAAGGCCTGGCCAAGTGGAGATGCCGATTCCAGAGAAGGTGTTGGACATGGCGGACCGTAGAGCAGTGAGTGTAGGATTATAGCGTGTGTATATAGGCTTAGAAGCCGCGTCCACGGACTCCTTAGAACCAAGGAGCCCTACCCCGGACGCGCAACCCGTCCCTCCTAGAAGCCATGCCACCGGCACGGCGGGCCAAAGCTCCAGTGGGGGAGCTTCTGGCTCGGGTGTGATGAGCATACACGTTAGGGGTGAAGCGGGTAGAATCGTACGGACGTCCGCCACTCCACACATCAAAGGAGCCAAAGCCTATCAAAGGATGGTTGAGAACCGAGCTCGTCGGGCCCGCACGCGAACTTACGTTGAGGAATCTGCACAACCAGACGTTATGCTAGGCTACCGAGTCAAGCAATACACCGGAATACTCCAGCAATCCCCCGTGCACTTGTCATCAGATGATCACCGCACGCCATCGCCGCCACAACAAACCGAGCGAGTGGGTGAGGAAGTGGAAGCTTCCCCACAAGAACAAGCACACTTCCCCTCGCTACCTCATGTGGACGCGGCTCCTCAACAAGCGGGCGAACCTTCTGGCGATCCTTCCGGATACGACTCCGACGGTCACGAGTCATCTGATCACACTCCATCTGACCGTCGTGAGGATGACGACGAGGCGACCGAATTTGAGCAAGTCGATTACGGCTCCGATGAAGAGTTCATGGAGTCCGTACCAGCAAAGGGCGGGAAGGCCCAACAGATAGATGATGACGAGGTCACTTCCTCGTTCAACGATGACAGACTTTCAGAAGATCTCAATCTTGGTGGAGATCTGATTTCAGATGACCGAACCGTCGGTCAAGAAGAAGAAGTTGTTGAAGCTGTTCAGTCAGGCTGGGGTGAAATCAGTGGTGATGAGGGTGTAAGAGAGGGTCTTGAAAAAGAGACCGAAGAAGAAGAGGTCCGATTAGACGAGCCTTGGGCTCAAATCCAGGAGGTGGTCGAAGAAGAAGAGTCGCATAGGAATGTAGATCTGGCTGTCCCTCTTATCCCGAGTCCATCCCAC
Source organism: Centaurea solstitialis (assembly GCA_030169165.1). Classification (NCBI taxonomy): domain Eukaryota; kingdom Viridiplantae; phylum Streptophyta; class Magnoliopsida; order Asterales; family Asteraceae; genus Centaurea; species Centaurea solstitialis. The sequence goes on along the minus strand of CM058045.1, from coordinate 55,287,237 downwards.
ATAGAGGCTACCCACACCGAGACCGGGCACCTTGTGGTGTCTTGTCAAGACGCTAGCAGCCAACTAGCGCATTTGCACACCCCTGCTAGCCACTCGACCATCTCTCAACATATGGTCGTTTCAGTTTCTCATAGGGAAATAGCACAACTTCCGCCGGCCACTCACTTGGAGTCTGCCGGTGTTGAGCTAAGAGAGACCCTGCCCCACCTCTCGACTTCCTTGAGTGCACATCGAGTCATAGATCCATTTCCAGGGACTTATGTGATCCCTTCGATTTTTAGGACACGATCGTGGGGTACTCAAGAAGAGATCCCTCGGGACTCTGCCAAAACAGAGGTAGTAGGTGCGTCCGAAGACGCCCTTCGAGGATCCTCCGGAAGCCCTGGCACGGTCGACATAACGACAGCAGTGCAATCAGGCCGAGAGAGCACCTCTATAGGTCTCTTCTCGTCAACCGGAGCTCAAGAAGAACTGGGATTTGTACCACCAGGACCAGTTCCGACAGACTCGAGCAAAGTCTCAAAAGATGCTCACGCAACAACGGGACTTTCAGGTCTGGCGGATTCGGGTGGAATCCCTAAAACCACCCAAGTAACACCGGGACTTCAAGGTCCGACGGATTTGGACGACATCCTTAAAGTCGTCCACTCATGACTACAGAGCATGGAGGAGGCCAATGCGGCTAGGGATTTGAGGGTCGAGGCGTTGGAGAAAGCCTTGGCCGAGACTGAGCAGAAGAGAAGAGTTGATCTTGAGGCATTCAGGAAGCTCCAAGAAGACAGGGATCAGGAGCTTTATGAGCTCAAACGCAAGATGAAGGGCAAACATGTGGAGGATGCCCAGACAATCGAAGCTCCGATTCCCTACCAATCCGAAGATGTTCTCCGCCTAACTCCTCCGACTTCGGGCACCTTGCCTCACATTTCGGGTTATGTTACTGAGGCAGAACATGAGTACGTGATTGCTTCGTACACGAATCAGAACGACCGTTTATCTGCCCAAGTTCAGTAGAGGGATGCTCTAGTTGCGGATAGAGATGCCAAGATCGAGATGCTTCAGCGACGCATTAGGGAATTGGAGGCCATGTGTCGGTCTCAGGCTCCACCTTCCAAACAGAGGCATGATGACCCTGATGACTTGGCAACGGGTCCTCATGATGGGGAGGTGCAAGCCACCAAAAGGCTTCGCATCGACCTCCACTCAGCCTCCGGTTCAGGTTCCTCCTCTGCTCCAGCTACCACCACTACTCCTTCTAGTGCTCCATCAGAGTCTACCTCCATTCTGTATGAAGATTCAGATACAGAGACTCTTGATGTTGAGGGTTGGCACTACGAGTCAATCCCACTAGATGAGGTAATACACTTCCCTCATCTAGCTGAGACAACATATGTTGATGTCATTTCCCCTGAAGCAGCACCGACAGACCTTTCAGATCTCCAGATTCTGGAAGAAGCCCGAAAAATACTTCGGTCGCTCGCTCAAAGCCTTCGGATCTATCAGAAGGGCGATGACATTCTCCGAAACACCGATTATGACAGCTTCCTCTCCACGATTGAGTTTCCCACTTCCGAAGCTCCACAGACGATCTCAACGACTACTCCCGATTCCTCAGCTCCTACTGTCATCCAGCTGAACTGGAACCACTCGGTCATCTTCAGGCCGTTTCTCGAGGAATCTTTCGCCCGGATCTTTCAGCAAGAAAAGCTACACTTATGGTCCCGAAAGGTGTACTTCGGGATCTCTCACACGAAGAAGCTTAGAAGAAGAACGGCGTATGTCCACCAGAAGGTTTGCAACTGGGCGACTCACGGACGACAAAGGATAAGACGTCGATTCACGAAGGTAACTGCGGTTCGCCCTTACAAACACGGACATCTGTTATTCCTTGAGTTTGACGTCCGCATGTATGGAACCGGCAGACCCGCTGGAGAGTTACAGAGCTGGACGTTCACCGAAGCTGACCTGGACCGGATACACCTCGAAGACCTCCTTGCACTCATCAAGTATCTACAAGGCCCGATTCTCCGACCCAAGTATTACCCAGACGGCCTCGAAGTTCTAAAGAAGTATGTTCGTAATGCAATCACACTTGCGTGTGTGACGGACTATCAACTAGCCATCAAGAGCCGCCAGTCCAAAGTCAACTTGCTCCGTCCGAACCTGCACGTGCCCGCAATTGGAGCCTACTATCTCTACATGCCTTCCAGAGTACCTGAGCATGGGGTCGTCTATGTAACCAAGAAGATGAAGGAGCGCAAGTTCATGCGATTCAGCGAGCTTTCCAGGTTATGTGACAGTACTTTGCTCTATGTGTACAACGGGCTCTCGAGCAGACTTTTGACAGATCAGATCCCTTCGTCGAAGCTTGTTGACGGGAAGGCAAAGGTCTTGGAAGCAATGAACTTGATTGAGAGGAAACTAAAGGAGAGGTAGATGTACCGTCGAGTCGAAGCCGCAATGAAGATGCGAGCGAGGATAATTGGAGATTAGGACGAGTTCCTGCAAATGTCGAAGTGGGAACCAGCGTTGGAGTTACTGCCACCCTTCTAACTTCTTCCCAAAGGGGGAGATTGTTAGACCTCAGTATTGTGAAGGGTCAGAAGTCTATGTTTACTTGCTTTCAGTAGTTTAATTTCCTTTCCTTTGAACATTTATCTTGGTTGTATGCCCTTGTTTAGAAGTCTTAAACTTTGGGCGCCAGTTATGTCTTTTTGTAATTCTCTCTCATTGCTGTATATAGAATGAGAGGTTTAGGGTTTTTGTCAAGAATACTATTATCATTTTGGGTGTAAACTTTTCTTAGTGCAATATCAACATTTCACCATTAATGCATTCAAGATCTTCATTGTGTTAATCTTTCTATTGATTTCATTCCATCTCTTCTTGTAATAACCTGAATTCTAGGTTAGATTGTCGGTTAACTTTAACTGTGACTTTGTGTGTAAGGCTTTTTGAGTGGAGGGGCTAATTGTGTAAGTTCTTGGAAAGTTGTTGTGTTTGTTAGGTTTTAAGCTTGTTAATGGGCTTGGCCTTGTAAGCCCAGAGTATTTAAAGGAGGAAAACCTAGGGTTTTGTCATTTTGGGGAATGAAGCAAGTGTGTGAAGTGTGTGTTTTTGGGAGAGAAGGCTCCATCATCATCTTCATCAATTTCTCTCATCATCACCATCATCAAGGTTTTTCTTCACAATCAAGGTAAGATCTATGGTTTTAAGCTTTAAATTAATTGTGTTATGATTGTGATTTAAGATAAAACCATTTCGGGGCTTTTTGGATCGAATTGAGGGCTGTAAGTATCGATTTTTGGTCACTTTTTGGCAAAGTTTTGGGTTTTCATGTTACCCGAATTGGGTATTCATGTTACCCGGATCGGGTATTCATGTTACCCGGATCGGGTATTCATGTTACCCGGATCGGGTATTCATGTTACCCGGATCGGGTATTCATGTTACCCAGATCGGGTATTCCGGATTCCCGAACCAGGAGGTCTTGTGATGTTCAAATGCCTTTCCGAATTGAAAATCATGATTTCCGAATCGGAATTTTGCCTTCCTTAGATGAGGTGCTTTTCGTTTTGGAAGTGGAGTTTCCCTCATTGAGTTTTCCTCATTGAGTTTCCCTCATTGGGTTTATTTGTTGGGTTTCCCTCATTGAGTTTCCCTCATTGAGTTTCCCTCATTGGGTTTAATTGTTGAGTTTCCCTCATTGAGTTTCCCTCATTGGTTGTATTTGTTGAGTTTCCCTCATTGAGTTTCCCTCATTGGGTTTATTTGTTGAGTTTCCCTCATTGAGTTTCCCTCATTGGGTTTACTTGTTGAGTTTCCCTCATTGGGTTTCCTTGTTGAGTTTCCCTCATTGAGTTTCCCTCATTGGGTTTACTTATGGAGTTTCCCTCATTGGGTTTATTTGTTGAGTTTCCCTCATTGAGTTTAATTGTTGAGTTTCCCTCATTGGGTTTATTTGTTGAGTTTTCCTCATTGAGTTTTCCTCATTCAGTTTCCCTCATTGGGTTTATTTTTTGGGTTTCCCTCATTGAGTTTCCCTCATTGGGTTTAATTGTTGAGTTTCCCTCATTGGGTTTATTTGTTGAGTTTCCCTCATTGAGTTTACTTATGGAGTTTCCCTCATTGAGTTTACTTATGGAGTTTCCCTCATTGAGTTTCCCTCATGGAGTTTCCCTCATTGAGTTTCCCTTATTGAGTTTACTTATGGAGTTTCCCTCATTGAGTTTCCCTCATTGAGTTTACTTATGGAGTTTCCCTCATTGAGTTTCCCTCATTGGGTTTCCTTGTTGAGTTTCCCTCATTGGATTTACTCATTGAGTTTCCCTTATTGGGTTTCCTTGTTGAGTTTCCCTCATTGGGTTTCCCTCATTGTTGCTATCATTCCATGCAACCCTTGCTACCTTGTTATCATTTCATGTGGGAGCAATTGACATTTCGGGTGTCATTTCATGTAACCCTAGCCTTATCATTTTATGTGAGATCGGCTATCGTCTTGAGTAGGCTTGGTTATCGTTTCAGGCTGTCATTTCTTGTGAATCTGTTCCTCATCACGAGTGAGTTTGCGTATCATTTTAGGTGATGTTGATCTATCATGCCGTGTATCATCTCTTGAGGCCGTGGTACCTTGTCGTCATTTCTTGAGATATCAGTTCGTGGGAAAAGCCTAATCGTATTCATTTCTTGAAAACCCTAGTTGGTTATCCGAGAAACCATAGTCTGTTATTCCATGTTGATTCGGGTCGGATGATGATGAGAGCTAAGATTTGGTAATTAGGAAAGAGTCTTCCTAGTGGGTTAGTATGATCTGATTGAGATTTGTGTTGTAGGTGCGGATAAGGCAGAGCGTAGCTCAGTTGGGGCAGGATCAGGTGAGTTCCGTTGCCTGAAATGAATGGATTGTTTTACTGTTTTGAATATCCATTCGAATTTGCAAACTGATTTGAAATGTGAAACTTTGTTGGTTGTTTGTTATAAGACATGAAACGATATTACATTTAAAGCATGCTTAAAATGGTAATGACTTGACTGATGTGTTGCACTATGGACACTGGGTACCTTGGAACCTCGCGTTCCTTGGGAGTTTACCATTTGGTTTGATCCGCCACTTGGGGGTACCTTGGGACTACGTCCCTTGGGAGTTATTGTCAGGTGACCTGGACTCGGCCTGGACTGTGTTTTCTTTGTCCGCACACATTCAGTGGTTTTTGACTTGATTTTTACGGCCAACGGGCCGGAACTGTTGTTTAAACTGTTTTGAGGGAATTCACTAGACCTTTCGGTCTAACCCTCGTTTTCAAAATCTAAAACCTTTTCAGGAAAAGATCCAGTTGCTAGAGGCAAAGAGATGTTGAGCGCTTAGAGTAGCGTGGTCAGTTAGAAGTTTTGGTTCTTATCCTTTTAGAAATCTCAGCTGTGGAGGGTTGTTCCGCATGCACTCTTAACTATTGTACCTTTTGAGAAAAGATTTTTTTATGTTATAGCGATTTAGATCACTGGGATTTATTGATGTTATGTTGGTTTTTTTTATTGCCTGGGTTTTGGGGCGTTACAAATTGGTATCAGAGCATTAGTTTAAGTGAATTAGGTGACCAGGATTGGGCCTAGTCTTAAACTGTAGGATTGGAAACACAGCTGAGATTGTAGGACTCTAGGATTTTGCCTAGAGAGTCGTGTTTGGTATGAAAGTGCGAGGACTAGTGTGTATCGCGAGTTAGTGACTTCATGTGAATTTGGGCACTGTCTGTGATTGGGTCCTTTAGAGTAGTCTAATCTTCAGGCTGCTATTTTAGAACTTGATGCATTAGGAAAGAGTTTTTTTGTGTTTATGACTTATGTCATGGTTTCGGGTAAGGAAAGGTTAGATGTGCGAGATGTCGAGTTGTATGGAATACCCTGAGGTGTTGCCGGTTGATCTAGATAGTCTACCGCCTGATCGAGAGACCGAGCTTCAGATTTGCTTGAATGGTCGGAGCGACGGCTATCGCCAGAGCATCGTATCGGCTGGCACCGGCGGAGATGAAATTGATGACGACGCGGCTGCGAGGACCGGTTAGCCAGGGATTTATTAGCTCTAGCTCTTCACCTTGGGAGCGCCAATTCTGTTCGTGAGAAGGAGACTCGACACCATGTGGATGTGCATCGACTAACGAGAGAGTTCAACAGACTTACCGTCAGAGACGAGTAACCACTGCTGAGGATTTACAACTTATTTGACCAATTGCGAGGTGCCAAATGCTTCTCGAAGATTGGTATGCGATCGAGTTACCGTCAGGTCAAGATTAGAGGGGAGGACGTTTTGAAGACGGCCTTTCGGACTTGTCATGGATAATGTGAATCTCTCGTAATGACGTTCGGACTTACGAGCGTGCCGCCAACATTTATGGACTTGATGATTGAAGTGCGTAACACTATTTCTGGACGAGCTCATTTTAGTCTCCATCGACGGCATCTTGAACTACTCAAGGACTGCGGAGGAACTATCCAACGCATGGCATGAGGTTAGCGGCTGTGGTTTTCGCACTAAAGATTTGGAGACACTCTCTTTACGAGACAAAGTATCAGTCTACACCAACCATGAAGAGCCTTCCGTACCTGTTCAACAGGAAAGAGTTATCTTGAGGATTGGACGTTGCTGTGTAATGGACTAACGTGGTACCAGACATTGGATCAAAGATCAAAGAACGTCAAGAAGAGACTTTAGATGAGCAACATCTAGAGTCGGAGCGGATGGTGGGAGCCTTGGGGACCCTCGGAGCGAGCATCAAAGGAGCTGTAGTGTTTTGGAAAGCCGTTATGACTTCCAAAGCTTGTGAGTCTACACCAGAAGATTCTGAAGAATGTGCACACAAACCGAAGTACTCGGTTCATCCCGGAGCAAATGAGATGTACCATGGCTTGAGTCAACACATTGGCGGTCGGGGATGAAGAACGATGTCGCTTGTTTTGTAAGCGTAGCATGACTTCAAGTAAAGATCGAGCATCAACAACCGTGTGGCAACTGCAACAGTTGCCGTTAGCAGTATGGACTTGGAAGCATATCAATGGTTTTCGCGACGAGACTACCCCGTAGGCCTAAGGGCTTTGTTTTGTTGTGGGCTTTGGTCATTAGACTTTTGAAGTTAGCTTACTTCCTATCGTTGTAAGAAGCACCTTCTTTCGCGAGGCTGCGTGGCGGAGATTGTACGACAACTCGACATTCCATTATCTACCGTGTCGGATCGAGATGCCAGATTGTACCTGGACGCTTGGCGGAGCTTTCAGCTGGACTTGGGGACGCGGGTCACCTCGAGTACCGCGAACCATCTGCATAGCGACGAACAAAGTGAGCAGGTCATCCAACTTTGGAAGATTCGTTGAGGACAGGTGTTCTGGATTTCAGAGGTTCTTGGGGTAATCATCTACCGTTGGTCGAGTTCGGCTACAACGACATTTATGGCTCATGCATTGAAGCGACACCGTAGGAGATACTTCACGTGCGAGAGCGTGGGTCACCACCGTGCTGGATTAAGGTTGGAAAAAATCGACTCATCGGACCGTGAATTGTTCAGACTTCTGTTGATGAAATCAACCGGGTGCGTTAGCGACCAAAGATGTTTAGAGACCGGCAATAGAGTTATGTGCACAAGCGTAAGAAGGACTTTCAGTTTCAGGTCGAAGACCAGTTTTATTCAAGTGTCTACCCGGAAGGGAGTGTTTTGTTTTGGCAAAGAGCTTGATCCACCTTTTATTGGATCCTTCGAGATTGTAGAAAGATTAGTTCCAGTAGCTTCCAGGCTAGATCTACCGGTTGAGGCGAGCAGAATGCGCAGTACGTGTCACGTGCCGAACCTGATGGCTTGTTTTGCAGAATCCGAGTTGCGAGCGAAGTACCTGTGCCTGTTCAGCAAGTGAATTCCGGGACGGAATTCTTTTGAGGGGGAAGTGATGTAATAACCTGAATTCTAGGTTAGATTGTCGGTTAACTTTAACTATGACTTTGTGTGTAAGGCTTTTTGAGTGGAGGGGCTAATTGTGTAAGTTCTTGGAAAGTTGTTGTGTTTGTTGGGTTTTAAGCTTGTTAATGGGCTTGGCCTTGTAAGCCCAGAGTATTTAAAGGAGGAAAAACTAGGGTTTTGTCATTTTGGGGAATGAAGCAAGTGTGTGAAGTGTGTGTTTTTGGGAGAGAAGGCTCCATCATCATCTTCATCAATTTCTCTCATCATCACCATCATCAAGGTTTTTCTTCACAATCAAGGTAAGATCTATGGTTTTAAGCTTTAAATTAATTGTGTTATGATTGTGATTTAATATAAAACCATTTCGGGGCTTTTTGGATTGAATTGAGGGCTGTAAGGATCGATTTTTGGTCACTTTTTGGCAAAGTTTTGGGTATTCATGTTACCCGAATTGGGTATTCATGTTACCCGGATCGGGTATTCATGTTACCCGGATCGGGTATTCATGTTACCCGGATCGGGTATTCATGTTACCCGGATCGGGTATTCCGGATTCCCGAACCGGGAGGTCTTGTGATGTTCAAATGCCTTTCCAAATTGGAAATCATGATTTCCGAATCGGAATTTGGCCTTCCTTAGATGAGGTGCTTTTCGTTTTGGAAGTGGAGTTTCCCTCATTGAGTTTCCCTCATTGGGTTTATTTGTTGGGTTTCCCTCATTGAGTTTCCCTCGTTGGGTTTAATTGTTGAGTTCCCTCATTGAGTTTCCCTCATTGGGTTTATTTGTTGAGTTTCCCTCATTGAGTTTCCCTCATTGGGTTTACTTGTTGAGTTTCCCTCATTGGGTTTCCTTGTTGAGTTTCCCTCATTGGGTTTACTTATGGAGTTTCCCTCATTGGGTTTATTTGTTGAGTTTCCCTCATTGGATTTAATTGTTGAGTTTCCCTCATTGAGTTTCCCTCATTGGGTTAATTTGTTGAGTTTCCCTCATTGAGTTTTCCTCATTGAGTTTCCCTCATTGGGTTTATTTGTTGGGTTTCCCTCATTGAGTTTCCCTCATTGAGTTTCCCTCATTGGGTTTAATTGTTGAGTTTCCCTCATTGAGTTTCCCGCATTGGGTTTATTTGTTGAGTTTCCCTCATTGAGTTTACTTATGGAGTTTCCCTCATTGAGTTTCCCTCATTGAGTTTACTTATGGAGTTTCCCTCATTGAGTTTCCCTCATGGAGTTTCCCTCATTGAGTTTCCCTCATTGAGTTTACTTATGGAGTTTCCCTCATTGAGTTTCCCTCATTGAGTTTACTTATGGAGTTTCCCTCATTGAGTTTCCCTCATTGGGTTTACTTGTTGAGTTTCCCTCATTGGGTTTCCTTGTTGAGTTTCCCTCATTGGATTTACTCATTGAGTTTCCCTTATTGGGTTTCCTTGTTGAGTTTCCCTCATTGGGTTTCCCTCATTGTTGCTATCATTCCATGCAACCCTTGCTACCTTGTTATCATTTCATGTGGGAGCAATTGGCATTTCGGGTGTCATTTCATGTAACCCTAGCCTTATCATTTTATGTGAGATCGGCTATCGTCTTGAGTAGGCTTGGTTATCGTTTCAGGCTGTCATTTCTTGAGAATCTGTTCCTCATCACGAGTGAGTTTGCGTATCATTTTAGGTGATGTTGATCTATCATGCCGTGTATCATCTCTTGAGGCCGTGGTACCTTGTCGTCATTTCTTGAGATATCAGTTCGTGGGAAAAGCCTAATCGTATTCATTTCTTGAAAACCCTAGTTGGTTATCCGAGAAACCCTAGTCTGTTATTCCATGTTGATTCGGGTCGGATGATGATGAGAGCTAAGATTTGGTAACTAGGAAAGAGTCTTCCTAGTGGGTTAGTATGATCTGATTGAGATTTGTGTTGTAGGTGCGGATAAGGCAGAGCGTAGCTCAGTTGGGGCAGGATCAGGTGAGTTCCCTTGTCTGAAATGAATGGATTATTTTACTGTTTTGAATATCCATTCGAATTTGCAAACTGATTTGAAATGTGAAACTTTGTTGGTTGTTTGTTATAAGACATGAAACCATATTACATTTAAAGCATGCTTAAAATGGTAATGACTTGATGACTTGACTGATGTGTTGCACTATGGACACTAGGTACCGTGGAATCTCGCGTTCCTTGGGAGTTTACCATTTGGTCTGATCCGCCACTTGGGGGTACCTTGGGACTACGTCCCTTGGGAGTTATTGTCAGGTGACCTGGACTCGGCCTGGACTGTGTTTTCTTTGTCCGCACACATTCAGTGGTTTTTGACTTGATTTTTACGGCCAGCGGGCCGGAACTGTTGTTTAAACTGTTTTGTGGGAATTCATTAGACCTTTCGGTCTAACCCTCGTTTTCAAAATCTAAAACCTTTTCAGGAAAAGATCGAGTTGCTAGAGGCAAAGAGATGTTGAGCGCTTAGAGTAGCGTGGTCAATTAGAAGTTTTGGTTCTTATCCTTTTAGAAATCTCAGCTGTGGAGGGTTGTTCCGTATGCACTCTTAACTATTGTACCTTTTGAGAAAAGATTTTTTTATGTTATAGCGATTTAGATCACTGGGATTTATTGCTGTTATGTTGGTTTTTTTATTGCCTGGGTTTTGGGGCGTTACACTTCTCTCTATTGTTTTTGGGACAAACATATTCGTTCTTTATCTTTTTACCTTTCCACACATTTGCGTTAACTGTTGTTGCATTGAGGACAATGCAAATTTTAAGTATGGGAATGGGTTAAGTAAACTTTTGCTTGTTTGTCCTTTTTGATCTTCATTGGTTATCTTGGTATTATTTGAATTATAGGGCATAATTTATTTCGAAATCCATGATATTTTAAAAAAACATTGGGAAGTTAAAAAAGTCATGCATTTAGGAGGATTCTTTTTAGAGTTTTATGAGTTTGAAAAAGTCATGAGCATGCTTATTACCATGAGTGATCCTGGCCCCTTTCCATGAGAGATTGAGCCTTTATTGTTTATATATCATTTCGTGAGGATGCCGATTAAGTAGAACTTGTCATTTGAATGCTTGGATTTACTAATTACCATGAGTGCCTCACCCGATTCCTTTGAGAGTTTGAGCCTTAATGATTATTTGTTTCGTGAGAATTTACCAATTGAGACCTAAGGTAGAACTTGTCATTTGAATTCTTTTCGAGATCACATAAGAGAAGTATTTATCACCATTGCACTGATAGAGGCCTTCGTTTCAACCCTTTTAAGCCTTCATTAGATAACCTCATCTTAAGGTTATTTAATTTGCCGAGCTAATTTGTTGAAAGTGTTCATCTTTAACACTTTATCCCTTGAAACCCATTTGAAGCCTTAGCCTTTTCGTTTCTTTACCCAATTTCACTATATTATCATTTAGCCTATATATTATTTTTATCTATCTTTTGGCCGTGACTTAATTTGAAGAGCTTGAGAAGTTTTGATCCATTTTGTGTAGAATCTGACAAAATTAGAGGGATTGTGAAAGAGCATAAAGAAAAGAAAAAAAAATGAGAAATATATATATATATATATATATATATATATATATATATGAAAAGAAAAGTGTGAAGTCGAGTTGAAAAAAAATATCAAAAGAGTCGAGAAAGAAAGAAAGAGTTGAAAAGAAAATAGAAAGAAGGGAAAAGAAAAAGAATTTGAGCCTAAACAAGTAATATACTTGGGCCAATTCTAAAAATGTTCATCCCGGAAAGTAAAGTTGAAGTTAAAGTCAGACAGTATTCTTAATTGTCTTGGATCATTACTGATTAAGTTTTTTCAAGTTTCTGTTGCATTAATTCTTAGTCATGTCTAAAGTCCGTCTTTTTATCTTTTAAATACTGTTTTTAGTCATGTCTAGTGAGTAGTAATTTTGTTGGTACTTATTATGGTTTTGATGAACCTTGTTGGATGATGTTTCGATAATTAGTTGAGTTAGTAGTTTTGGTTGATTATGTTTGCCTTTGATTCCAAGTTGATGTTTTGACTATGGTTTTTCTGAATTTGTTGGTTGGGTGTATTTATCATTAGATAGGTAGACTCCTTTGGGCAAAACAACCTTCGTTATCTCTTATTCCGGTAAAACGGAGTAAAGTGATGATTGTTAGGGTAAAAATCTACAATCGCACGACAACCGACTATAATCGTAAGGTAAATGTTAGGACAATAGTCCTGTATTAAGATAAGGTCCTGAGATAAAACCTAAGAGGACTATCGAACAAAGATCAATAAGCATCGAACGTATACAATAAATAAGACGCACGATGACTATATTGTCGTACGACGATACTAACGAATAACATACAAAGTTTATATGTTTGATGCAGATAAGCTGATTATCATATCTAACAATTGTCCACCTTTGAGAAAGTACGAGATTGAGTACTATGCTATGCTTGTTAGAATTCATCACTACAACGAACAAGTCGTAAGTTATGTATCATTCGACAGCATCAAGATCGACCGTTACAAGCAACATTCTCGCAGCAGTTACAATCTGGACATTAACTCTCAGCAATACCGTTGGACAGTTACTCTCCGAGCATTAATTGAAGACAATAACGTTGGACGGTTACGATTCAATCATTGATGAGCCACAATACCGTTGGACCGTTATTATCAAGCCACTATATAAGGAGAATCAAGCCAGCATTTCAAGGGGGGAAGTCTATTCGAAGTTCACAAGTTCTATAATCATTATTCTTTAGAATTATCTGTAATTTACATTCGATTTCATAATTCTCTCAGTTGTAATCGTACGACCAAAGCTGTATACTTGAAGGACATCACCCCTGATTGGTGAACATAGTGCTCTGTCGACTTATCTTTTAGGTCGACCGCAGGTTTTTTCCTCCGTCGTGAGGTTTTTCCTGCGTCATCAAATTATTTGTCTCATTTTACTTTTCCGCACTTATCATTGATTGTAATTTCTTTCTCTCGACGGTTAAGCCTCACACAAGTTTCTTACGACATCGAGTTGTGTAATTTTTTACATAAACAGTTTGGCGCCCACCGTGGGGCTCCGTTTTGAGAAAAATTTCATTCGGTGAAAAGTGCGCCTTAGTACTAACCTTTTCTTTGAGTTTTCTTTGAGCTATTTGCGCAGGATAATGGATAACGGATTCATAGCATCACTCCAACAACAATTGCAAGAAGCTAACAATGAAATTCAACGTCTTCGAGCTTTACCAGGACCATCGATGACTATTCCAATGTCTATTCCTCCTCCATATCCTCCTCAATATCTAAGACCACCACCGCGACCACAGTTCAATGCCTCAATGCCACTTTCAACTGTGAACCAACAATACAACAACGTACGACCATCTTTACCACAGGTTCCACCACCAATACCTCATGACCTGCCACCTATGCCTCGAGGTCCACCTCCTATGTCTCAAGGAGCACCCATGTTCACATTCGAGCCTTTTAACAATGTATCCCAACAAATTCCTATTCGTGGTCATATAACCACAGCT
>CM058045.1:55248542-55273706 GCA_030169165.1 Centaurea solstitialis | reverse complement strand
CCTAAGCTACCAATCTGGCTTTGTTCTTAATAACAATCCCTCTCTCATCAGTCTTGTTCCTGAAGATCCACTTAGTGCCAATCACCCTATGTCCTCTTGGTAGATCCACCAGATCCCACACATGCTGCAGGACAAACTGCAACAATTCTTCTTGCATGGCTTCAATCCAGCTAGGATCCTCCATTGCATCAAGTGCCTTCTTGGGTTCTGTTTGAGAGAGAAAAACAGAAATCATTCCTGATTGTGGATTTGTGATAGCTTTTGCTTTACCTTCTAGTAATCATAGGAGACTGGATGTCTCCTATCACCAGTGTAGGTGGATGATTCTTCAGAGTTCTTGTAAGATGCAGATGTTCCTAAGGCAAATCCACCCTTAGATTTGAATCATTCACTTCTGGTTCTTGATCCCATTGAGGTCCCTCATCTGAAGCAGGTATTACTTCAATGTTGTCAGAAAGAGAAGATTCCTCAGATGGCTGATCAACACTCTTCTCAGCAGTATCAGGTTCCTTTTGCTCTTCTGAAGTTGAGTCATCAGTAGTACAGACATCATTTGCATCTGAAAGTGGCATGGGAAACATAACGAATGGAGGACTTGTTTCCTGGATTTGCTCTGTACCTGGACCTGAATTCACAGCACTGCTCATATTCAAAGAGTTAGTTAGTGAATCAATGTCAAACAACCAATTTGGACAACTTCCAGGTATGTTAGGAGTGTTCTCATTGCATTTGACATTATCACTTTCTTCTATGATTCTGGTAGAGTTATTGAACACTCTGAGAGCTTTGCTTTGAGAAGAATATCCTACAAGAAATCCATCATCAGATTTACTGTCAAACTTGCCTAAGTGAGTTTTGGTATCAAGAATTGTGCAAGGACACCCAAATGGTTTTAAAAATCCTATATAGGGTTTCTTTTTCTCAAAAAGTTCATAAGGTGTCTTGCCTTTGGTTTTGACTATAAGAACTCTGTTTTGAACATAGCAAGCAGTGTTAACTGCTTCTGCCCAGAAAGTAATTGGAAGTTTGGAATCAGCCAACATACTTCTTGCAGCCTCAATTAGTATCCTATTTCTCCTCTCAGCAACACCATTCTGTTGAGGAGTTCTAGGAGCACTGTATTGTATCTCAATACCTTTTTCCTCACAAAAACTGTTTAGATCAGCATTCTTAAACTCATTTCCATTATCTGATCTAATGACTTTCACTCTTAGATTTGTCTTGTTTTCCATTCTAGTCACAAAGGGTTTGATCAGTCCACTTGTCTCATCCTTTGTTCTTAGAAAGTACACCCAAGTGAATCTAGAGTAATCGTCAACTAGAAAATAGGATTTCTTGCCTATACTCATCACATTGGTAGGACCAAAAAGAACCATATGCAACAAATGTAAAGGTGATGAGATAGTGTTTACTTCTTTGGACTTGTGAGAGGATTTGTGTTGCTTACTTTTGAGGCAGGCTACACAATGATCATCACATGAAAATTCCTTTGCAGGCAAACCTCTTACAAGGTTGTTTTTGACAAGTAATATCATGTTTTTAAAGTTCATGTGGCACATCCTCCTATGCCACAGTGATGATTCACTCACAGATGCTTTTGAAAATAAACAGTTTAAGGATGATAAAGAAGAAGCATCTTCAATGTCCAAACAGTAAACATTATCTTTCCTAGGAGTCCTAAGCATTACCTGACTCTCATCTATTTTAAAACCAGGTGCAAGTATGAGACATTCAGTATCAGTGAAAAATACACCAAACTTCTTGTCACACACTTGTGAGACACTCAGCAGATTGTATCTCAATTGCTCCACATAGTACACATCATCAAAGGTCATCTTACCTTTTGATACCTTACCTTTTCCGCTTATCTTTCCTCCAGTTGGATTATCCCCAAAGGCAACATGTCCACCCTCAAACTTTTTAAAGTCTTCAAGTAGGGACATGATACATATCATGTGCCTAGAGAAACCACTATCCACATGCCAAAGACTGCTCCTTCTTCCTTGGTTGCTCTGCACATAAAGTGAAACAGTTAGTGTCTTGAGAGAACCCAAGCCAATATGGTCTTGGGTTCTCCCTTTTCATTAACATAATTATACTCTGCTAATTTGTTAAGCTTTAGCAGGTAACCTTTGCTTGGAATCACATGGCTGGAATATTTGGTTATAATGGGCTTTCTCTTTGAAGATCCTTCAGTGGTAATAATAGTGTTTGAGTTACCACTGCTGTTATTGCTATCAGCAGTGTTAACCTCTATTCTGTTGTAACTTTTACCACTGCTATCAGAAGCAACACTGTTATTACCACTGCTTGCAGAAGCAGTAGTATTACTAAGTGAAGCTTTTGGTACCCATTTAGTAACCAACTTAATAGACTTTTTTTCAACCTTCTTCTTTTGAACTTTTCTTTTAGGTTGACTATGCCTGTTTTGTTTAGGAACAACTCTATTGTATGTAGGGACAAATCTTCTAGTTTGAAAACTGTTTCTTTGGTTAACTGGATTGAAATAACAGTCTCTAGCTGGATGATTGACCTTACAATAGATAAAGCATGGTTTTGGTCTGTTTATCTTGCTTAGATCAACACCATGACATTGTGCCCAATGATTGTTCCAGTTCCTTTTATTGCCTCTTGGATGATCTTTGTTTTGAAACTGTGAGGAAGTACCAGGATCAACTACAGTCCTCTGAGTATAGTGGTCCTTCCTACTCTCTTTTCTAGTTTTCTCAATCCTTTTCCCTTTATCTATCTTTGAGGAAGTCACTTCCTTTCCCTTGTCTTTCCTAGTGGTCTCTACCTTTTTGCTAGGAACAAATGGCATACCACCTTTCTCATTGGTGAGAATGTGGTTATCATCAGGAATGGAGCTTTCTGTTGAGCTTTTCCCATCATACTCCTCCTCTGTGTCCACTGGATCTACTCTATCTAATCCTTCTTTCAATTCTCCTCTGTCCATCCTATCAAGCAGATCAGTGGTAGGAGGAAAATAATTCTGGTTATAGGGTGGAGGGGTATTGTTGTATCCTATTCCCCTCTTCAAGTCATCAGTGACTTGAGCTTTTATGATGGACTCTAAAGCCTTAGAGGACTTTGAAAATTTTTCTAGGTCTTCTTTGGCATTAGTCAATTCTTTCTTAGCACAATCCAACTCTTCCCTAACCTTGGACAGCTTTCTCTCATATTCTTTCTTTTTCCACTTCCAGTAGTTATGATCGTATTCAAACTGAAGTTCATTGGCTTTATAGGCCTTTATTTGATCCTCCAGATTGTCAATGATCTTAACATACTCTCTCCTTTCTCTTTCCATCTTCTTAATACTATCACTCATGGTCTGATTGTGATCCCTGTACTTTTTCACAGTTTCTAAACAAGAATCAGAACAAAGTTTGGAAGATACCTCAACTGGGATTTCTGTCTCTTTGATTTCAGCCATGAGTGCTTGATTTTGAACTGCTTCTTCTACATGATCACTCCAATCAAATCCTTGTCCCTCTTTTGAAACTAGTGCTTGGGATGAACTAGGGTTGTTTCCTCTGTTGTTGAATCTAGAGGCTTGTGAAGAACCACCTCCAGAGTTTTGATGGTTGGTGGATCCTCCCTTGCACTCTCTAGCAAAGTGCCCTGGCTCATTGCACTTGTAACATTTGACCTTTGATTTGTCAAATCCAGCTTTATCTCCTCTCTTGACATTAAAGTTGTTCCTCCCAGTTCTTCTGATAAACCTCTTCATCCTTAAAGTGAGCATAGCCATCTGCCACTTGATATCCATCTCTTCATGATC
Organism: Centaurea solstitialis; assembly: GCA_030169165.1. Taxonomy (NCBI): domain Eukaryota; kingdom Viridiplantae; phylum Streptophyta; class Magnoliopsida; order Asterales; family Asteraceae; genus Centaurea; species Centaurea solstitialis. The sequence goes on along the minus strand of CM058045.1, from coordinate 55,269,925 downwards.
ATCTGCATTGATCTGATCCAAATCATCATTGATCAATGATGATTTGACATGGCTTGCTAGGAATGCTTCAAGAATAGTATCATCATTGGTTTCTTGAGATGTACAAGAGTTCTTGTTAGAGACAGTTTCATTAGCAGTAGTATTATTATAAGAAGCAGTGGTATTAGTGAAAGCAGTAGTATTGAAAGAGCTAGGGTTTTCAGAAGAAAGAAGAGCAGCATTGTGAGAGTATCCAATAGGCCTCTTCTTAGTTTCCACTTCAGCTTCAAAGATCCTGAGATCATTGTAGAGATCTTCAAGTTCTTTGTCTTCTAGATCATCCCCTTGTCTGAATGAGACAGTGTAAATAGTCCATTCCTCTCCAAGAGATCTGAGGAATTTTCTATTCACATCATCTTTGTCCATCTTCACATCCACAGTGGCAAGCTCTCCAATCAACTTGTTGAATCTATCAAAAGTTTGTGTCATAGATTCATTCTTCAGAGATGTGAAGTTCTCATATTGTTGCTTCAGGATGGCCTTCTGGTTCTCTTTGTGCTCTTGGTTCCAGAGAATCTCTTCTCTAATGCAGTACAGAGAGCTTTAGCATCTGCGCAGCTACTGAATTGATGTTGGTATTCATTGGGAATAGCCAACAGCAGAGTACTTAAAGCCTTCATCTCTGTTTGCCTTCTTTTTCTGTCTGCATCAGATCTGGGAGGGGGTCTTGCTCCTCCTTCAGCAGCTTCCTCATCAGTTCCAGGTCCGTTTTCAACAACCTCCCACATTCCATAGTCTGTGCGAAGCATGTATTGACGGGTCCTGATTTTCCACATGTCAAGTTCATTGGGTTTGAGCATGGGAACTTTAGAAACCAAAACAGTTTCCTGGGTATCCATTGTTAATTGGTTTTCTGAATTAATACTAGCTCTGATACCACTTGTCAGGATCAATTTAACAAGAACAGAAAACTAAATCAAAGTAGTTTGCGGAATAACACTTTGAATAAACTAACAATGAATTGAAAAACAGATTGTGTATTGATCACAAGCTTAATGATTACAACCAAAGCCCCAATCTGATTTGAACAGGCTCAAACCAGACGTACAATACTTCTCTATTGTAGGGATTCAAGAACAATCTTGAGGCTTCTAATTCTAAACAAAAACTTATGAACTCGTATCTCTAACCTTCTATCAATTATCTACTTATACGAATTACAAGATTACAATAAGGAAAGTAAATCTAAACAAGATAATGTCTACAAAATCTCCAAGATAATCGTATCTTGTCCATATCTCCAATCTGCACAATCCTTTCCTTATCGCAACTCTTCAGCAGTGGTAACACAAAATCGGTAGTAATCTTCATCAGTAGTGGTAACTTTGTGTCAGCAGTGGTAACTTGATCTTCAGTAGTAATGTTTCCCAACAGTGGTATTTCACATACTAGCAGTGGTAACTCCCAACTAAGCCTTCAGCTATAATACTCCAAAGCTAGCAGTGGTAACCTTCAACAGTTATCGCAGTAGTGATATCTCAGACCCAACAGGTTAGTTCACCCATCATGGACATCTTGTACTGAGCCTGCATGAGTGACTCAAACTTTTTGCAAATTGTGGCTTTCGTGGACCCAAAGATAATGTCATCAACATAAATTTTGGCAAGGAAGACATGATCCTGGTAAGTCTTGACAAACAGCGTGCTGTCAATTTTTCCACGAGTGAAACCTTCAGAGATAAGAAAAGTAGATAAGGTTTCATACCAGGCTCTAGGAGCCTGCTTTAATCCATAGAGAGCCTTGTTTAGCTTGTAAACATGATCAGGCTGCTTAGGATCAGTGAAGCCTGGAGGTTGAGCAACATAGACTTCTTCAGTGAGTTTCCCATTGAGAAACGCACTATTGACATCCATCTGAAACACTTGAAATTTCATATGTGGCGTATAAGCAAGAAAGAGTCTAATGGCTTCTAATCTAGCCAGAGGGGCAAATGTTTCATCATAGTCTATCCTCTCTTCTTGTCTATATCCTTGTGCAACAAGACGAGCCTTATTTCGAAAAATCCATTTCAGACCTATGATGGTCTTTCTAGATGGCCTATGAACAAGAATCCAGACAAGGTTCCTTTCGAACTCGATGAGTTCTTCTTGCATTGCTGAGACCCAAAATAGATCAGCGAGTGCTTCTTCTATTTTAGAAGGCTCATTCTCAGATAAGAAACAGACATAGAAACAGTGATTACTAGCCTGATGTCAAGTTTTTACACCACTTGAGGGATCACCTAGGACCTGATCAATAGGATGATCTCTAGTCCATCTAAGAGCAGGAGGCTGAGGGACAACCTGAAGAGGTTCAGTAGCAACTGTAGAAGATGATTCTTCAGTGACTACCTCAAGTTGAGGAAGATCAGCAAGGAGTGGAGCAACTTCAGAAGAGCCTGTGGTTGAAGGAGTGTCTTCCTAAGAAGTTGTGGGAGCAACTTGAGTTATAGGGACTACTGAGTAAATTGGAGGGTTCTGAGGAATTTTTGGTATATCTTCAAATCCATCAGGGATTGATGAGGATGTTCCTGTAGCAGGGATGTTAGCTTCAGGGGCTTCATTTTCAGGGACCTGAAAGTAAGAGTTAGCCCATTGATCTACATCATTATTATCAGAAAATGAAGGAGAAGAGAAGGGATTAGTTTCATCAAACTTGACATGAATGGTCTCTTCAACGATTTGCCTTCGTTTGTTGAAGACAAGATAGGCTTTGTATATAGTAGAGTATCCAACCAAGAAACTATCATCAGCTTTGGCATCGAACTTTCCAAGAGCATCTCTATTGTTCTTGATATAACAATTGCAGCCAAATGTGTGGAAGTACTCGATGTTTGGCTTCCTTCATTTGAAGAGTTCGTAGGCTATCTTCTTGAATCTTTTAACGATCAGCGACTTGTTCTGCGTATAACAGGCAGCGTTGACAGCCTCAGCCCAGAATTGAATGGAGAGACGGGCTTCAATCAGCATAGATCTTGCAGCTTCAATCAGCGTGCAATTTCTTCGTTCAGCAACTCCATTTTGTTGAGGAGTACGAACGAAAGAGAAGTTTTGAGAAATTCCCTTGCTGATGAGGAATTCATCCAGGACACTGTTGTTGAATTTAGTGCCATGATCACTTCTTATGGAACGAACAGTGATCTGATTGTACTTCTCCATCCAAAGAATGAAGGCAATGATTAGCTGAGGAGTTTCACTCTTGGCTCTAAGGAAAAAAACCCAGGTGTATCTAGAGTATTCATCCACTATCACAAATGTGTATCGCTTTCCACCCATAGATTGGATATTGACAGGTCCAAAGAGATCCAGGTGCAATAAATGGAGTGGAGAGTTGATGGTAGAGACTTGTTTGGATTTGAAAGAAGCTCTTGTCTGCTTTCCCTTTTCACAAGTAGCAGAAAGAGATTCCTTAGCAAAGCTATTTTCAGGTAGACCTTTCACCAGCTTGCTGATGGAGAGTTGGTTGATGGTCTTGAAGTTCAGGTGGGAGAGACATTTGTGCTAGAGCCAGTTGATGTCTGATGAGGCCCTGGACATGAAGCACACATTTTCAGTGGATGTGTCCATGTTGATGGTGTAGACATCATGTGATCTTTGTCCTCTGAGAATGATTTTCTTGTGCCTGTTCTTCACCTTGCATCCCCTATTTGAGAAAGAGACTTTGTGATCTTTATCACAGAGCTAACTAATACTCAACCGGTTATGAGTTAGTCCTTCAACGTAACATACCCTTAGAAAGGTAGTCTTGCCGTTGATTAAGGTACCATATCCTTTAGTGATACCCCATCCTTCACCACCAAATTTGACTGAAGGGTCAGCTTTTTCCTTGAAATCGACTAGAACATGTTTATTTCCAGTCATGTGCTTAGAGCATCCGCTCTCAAGGTACCAGATGCCCTTTCCCTGAAATAGAAGGAAGAGTTAATTGGTCTTTGGAACCCACATGAAGTTGGGTCCATCAGGGTCAGCGAAGGAAGACTCATCAGGGACATAGGTGACTGAGGATTCAGCGGCCTCATAAACTACTAGAGCAGTAGAGGTAGAGGCAACATCATCTGTCTTAACTGAGGTTTCAGTGTTGACAGGGTTAGGGATGATGGCAATCTCAGTAACTAAAGGTTTCTTTCCTTTGGCAGATTTGTTTGCCTTAGGACCTTTCTTTACCTTAGCTGATTTTTCAACTTTGGTAGCATGAGGACACTTGCTACCAATATGGTCATTTTGGCCACAGTGATAGCAGTTTCTATAGGTCTTAGTCTTAGAGGGACCCTTAGGATTTTTAAACTTAAGGTACGCTGGTCCAGGTCCAAGAATACCTATATCTCTAGTCTGTGGAGGAATTGGAGTCTTCTCCCGAGGTTTGGTCTTCAAGTCAATCATGATTCTGGGAGTAGGGCTTTGAACAAAATTCTTAGCCCCTGATCCAGAAGGACCACCACCTAAGACTTTAGGAGTCTTGTGGGTTGGTTTCATAGACTTAGGAGGATGGTTGGGAAGGTTCTTGCCTTTAGAGTTCTTAGGAGGCTGAACAGAAGTAGAAGCCTCATCTTTAGAGATGGAAGAAGAACTCTAAGAGTTAGAATCAGAAGTAACAAACATGCCAAATTTTAAGTTTGATTTATCAGGTTTGTCTATAGCATGTTGTTTCTCTTTAACGAAACCTAAGAAGGTTCTATTCTTAGGGTTTCCCTGGGAGGAGATGATTTCATCAACCTTTTCAGAGGCATCAGCCCAGCTTTTAACAGTGACCTTCTCAGAGTTTAGCTCAACGAGAGTTTTTTTTCTTTCAGCGATAGCCTGCTCCCTTTCTATGCAAAGAACTTGGTTTGCATGTACTTGGTCTTTATAATTTTCTTCAAAAACAACGAGCTCTTTGAGTTTCTCATGACACTCTTTGAGCTTAGTCCTAAGGTCAAAGTTGACCTTTTCAGCAGAGGACTTGCCATTTAAGGCATTGTACAGATCGATGGTTAAAGCATCCATCACTGTCATAGTATCAGAAGGAGAAGGAGTAGGTACCTGAGCTAGAGGAAGAGCAGAGGTTGAAGCATGAGTAGTAGTGACTTCTTCTTCAGGGATGTCTTCGAGCTGTGCCATGAGCGAATGCTCGGTTTCATCAACGATAGCCATCAGACATGTCACCTCGCTGGTGTCCTCTTGATTAGAGGATTCATCAGATGATTCATCCCAGCCTTTGCTTTTAGTGATCAGGCCTTTGCCTTATCGCTGGAATTTCAGCTTGCGATACTTAGCCTTCAGCTTCTGGTACTTTCCATCCTTGGAAGCTGGTGCAGAGGTTTCAGCAAACTGGTTCTTCTTGTACATGCATTCAGTGGCAAACTGATCTTTGCCTTGGCGTTTGAAATAGGTAGAGGATGCCTTATCACCAGATGGTGTTTCAGGCTTGTTAGTAATAGAGAGAGGCTTGGACGAACGGAAGTTTCCTTTCCGGCCAAATTTCTTGAAATGCTTGGAGAGAAGGGCAAGAGACTCATTGAGTTCTGTCTCATTATTAGGGATGAGATCAGAGTCAGATTCTTCTATCTCAGTGATAGTCACTGTTGAGACAGGATTTTGAGAGAGTTGAGGAGATTTAGAGACTAAGGCAAGAGAGTTACCTTTCACATCCTTGGTATCTCTGATGAGATTGGTCTTCATAGACTTGGTTTGCTCATGGTTGAGCATCATACCATATAACTCGCTGAGAGTTATAGTCTTTATGTCCTTGGACATTTTCAGACACATGCTGTATTTTTCCCAGTATTCAGGGAGGGCCTCCATGAATTTAGTGATTACCTGCGAGTTGGAGTAAGTGACATCTTCAGATCGATCAAGAGGCAGTTAAACCTCTGATAAGTCTGGGCCAAAGTTTCACCTTTAGTAGCGATGAATTTCTCATACTGTCGTATGAGGTGAATCTTTGTAGATTCAATGAGAGCATCAGCACCCTCATATTGGATATAGAGAGTATCCCATATCTCTTTAGCTGTCTTAAGCTTGCTGATGGAGTGAAATACTTCATCAGGAAGAGACATGGCTATCAGAGTCCTTGCCTTGGTGTCAACATTCACCAGGCGCTTGTCTTCATCTGTCGAGTTGGACACAAGTTTGATGAAGGTTCTCTCTGGAATAGCAGGAGAGGTGGTAGTAGCAGCAACAGAAGGGATTATAGAGGTGGGAACATATGGTCCATGTTCTAAGAAGTAGGGGATTTGAGGATCGGAACTAGAAAGAAAGAGTTCCATTCTTGACTTCCATAGAGAGAATTTATCTGCATTGAATCTGGGTGGCTTTGCCAAAGATCCAGATTCGAAGTAGGTATCTTTAGGAGGATTGGCCATTTGGTGGATCTAGAATCTTTATTTCTTTTGGGAACGGTTAAAAAGAAATTTTCAACCGCTCTAATTCCACTTGTTGGTCCTCTTTTGATGGCCAATAAGATAGAATATAGTAAATAGTATTGTAGAAGGGGGGGTTGAGTACAATCAACGCAGTTTCTTCTATATATTTAATCTATGACTCCTATGGAGTCTTTGTATTGACATAATTGGATTGTTTGAAGATAAAGATCAATACTATGTGAAGATCTCAAACAATCCTATAGAGTTTGATATTTAGCCTTTGCTTATGCACAAAGCAAGTAGAGAATTAGTATGCAAGAACTGAGAAGAGAATAGAGGGAGAGAAAGGATTAGGGGTATAGAAGATCGACCAAGGTGTATTTGAAGAACAACCCGATGTTCTCATTTATACCCCATGCATTAAATGCATGCCATCCCCATCTTTACACGTGTCATGTAAAGGTTGGGTTTGGTTTACCATGGTACCATAAAATAATGCCCATGCTAGGTAGGGTCATGGCCTGTGGTAAACAGTTGCCTTATGGGTGATAACTAGGGAGGGAACAGTAAAGAGACATCCCTTTTGTACTATTGTCAGAAAGGCAAATCAAATCCTTTTTGTGCATATAGGACAAGAAGACAAATATAGTATTCTTACAAGTATAAGTCACTGATCAGGCCTTAGAGTTGCTGATCCTTGGGAAGGATCAGGGAGGCATTGTGATTTGCTCTATTTGGAATGTCATGTTAGAGTAGTCAGCTAGCTATCACTGATATCAACTTCAGATCATTAGCATTGCTGACTCTATCATCAGCTTGCATAAATAGATGGTGCTGATGGTTTCATAGTGACATGACTATTTGTCTTCAAAGGATACTTAGCTGATGTCAGCTCTCACTGATGCTTAATGGAGTTAGGTAATCAGCGATTGTTGATGTTCAAACTATCAGCAAGACAAGGTCGCTGAAGTATTAAACTTCATCACAGCAGTTCTAAGTATTTTTCAGTTACAAGATAAGGATCATTGGTATTTCATCAAGTCATAGAGGAGCTGGATCAACAATTTCCTCTATGCAAGTTCAAGCCCACATTACACGTCAACGGTTACAGAATCCCTCGCCCTCTCTCCAAGAGGATGCTGCAATACTTATCTGAACATGATAGGAAGGAGTATAATCGTAGGGAACGAACACCAGCACCGGTGACTGTAACCCCCCTACGCATAGGAGCTAATGTAGGTGGTGAGAGATTTAGAGATGAGAGTCCTGAGGGAGAACCGGAGGTGGCAAAAGTGCCTGGTGAGCAGAATGAGGGAGTGGACCTAGATTTAGCTAGAAGTCCCCCACAGCAGCAGCCTAAGAAAGCAAAGAAAAGTAAAAGAAAAGTCACAGAGGTCGTTACTCAGCAGAGCCCTGAACCCCACAGAAGAAGTCAAAGAGATCTTCAAAGGTCCGAATAACAAAGGTTTTTACAGAAGAAACACCCCTTGTTCACACTGGCCAGAAAAGAAAAACAAGTCTACTAAGACTAAAACCCCAGAGGTAACCCCTATAGAAGTCACTTTAGAAGTCGTACCAGTCAACCTCCCAGAAATTCAAGTGGCAGAAGAGGAAACCCCTGTCCAACCTCTAAAAGCAAATAAGAGGGTCAAAAAGGTTGTGATAGAGGAAGCCCCACCAAGTAAATCTTCTCAACCTGAGAACCAACCTGCTCTTACAAATGTTGTGGCCGATAACACCATAGAGCCTCGTGTCACTGAGGCTATCCCTGATGCCTTTGCAGATACTGTGGCAGAGACTACAAAGGCTCCCAAGCCTAAAAATAGGAAACTAAGGAAGAGCATTTTCATAGAATTCTTCAATATCACTGGTATGACACAGAGTAAGGAGGACAGAGCTTTTGAACTCAACGATTTCCCAGATGAACGTTTGTTGAATATAAGTGAGATGAATGCTAGTCGTCATTGGGCCGTTCTTGATGAGAATATTCCTAGACTGTTGGGCACAGAAGTAATTCTAAGTGATGAAGCGGAACCAGAACTGCAAGGTGATGGTCCTACTGCAGAGGATGCCAATGTTGATGAGGCTAAGAGATTAGAGGGATTACGTGGTAAGGAAAACATCGTAGAGGAAAATATTGTAGGAGAAAAAGATGCCCTTGGCACAAATCCTAGCCCTCTCCCAGTGCTACCCACACTACTAACCCTCCTATTCCAGAGGATGAGGCTATTGAAGAAAGCATGCACACGCTGAGCCCTACCCGATCTAACCTCCCAGCGGACACTTCTCTGTCCTCTATGGCTATTGAAATCCGGGAACCCTCTCTTACTCCTTCATCTTCCGAACAGGATGTTGGTTTCAAAATAAGTGTCCATTCTCCCAAGGATACGACAGACCTGCACGGGAATGCATGTGTTGATCCCCCTCACTTGAGTGAACAACCCTATACTGTTTTAGAGACAGAGGTGAGGCACACAGAAGATGGTGGTCTAGAACACCCCACTTCTCCACATGGTACTTCTCCAAAGATAGGATCTAAACTTTCTGTGGATGAAACCACCAGAACACAGTTAGGCTCTCTGTTAATGGGAGTTCGAGGATCCTCTGGAAGTCCCAGAGAGGCCAACGTCAAAACAACCTCTGAGGGCACCTTAAACTTAAAGGCTACTGAGGGTACATGTGTTGGACCCTCAGGATCCCAAGGAGACTATGTTACGAAGGAGGAGTTTAAATCCTTCGCAACAGAAGTCTTTAAGAGGCTCGATGAGTTGAAAGCTCAAAGAGTCTAGCGATAGAAGCTTCCCTAGTCAAATCAACAGAGGCTCTGCAGGCCCACACAGAAGCATTGTCAAAGCTAACCTGTGCCGTCTCCGAGTTTCAAACTTCTTTGAGGGCCCTTCCTACTAAAGATGATGTCTGTTCTACCATAAACTCTGTCACCATTGATGCTTCTTGGTTCAACACCTTAAAGACAGAATTAGCAGCTCTTGGCAAAGAGTACGCAGGCAATCTAGAGGCTGCAGGGTACGTCAATTATGACAACTTCAAGAAGGATATCAGAGATATTGTCAACTTGGCTACCGTGATTGGCGTTTCCCCAGCTGAAGGCCACCCAAAAGTTCTGGCTACCTGTGGTGACTTGAGCGCTATGGTTCGAGCTCTCGGTAAGGAAGTTCGGAGGGTCTCTAAACAATTCTTGTCTAACCATCGCGTTATTCACAATCTTCACCAGAGCACCATGGATAAATTATACGAAAAGACCCATAATCTTCAAGGTGCCGTTGTTAATCTGGTTGAAAGGGCTGTATAGGAAGAGCTTGATCGTAGGTTTGCTAAAATTCGAAAGCTCACTCGCAAGTTGACTATCAAGCTTCGAAAAGCCAATCTTACGTGCTCCGCAGAGGGTGACTAGGATGACAAGGATCCTGATCATCCGGAGGGGGAGAAGGATGCTTCAAAACCTCAGAAGAAGTCCACGGGGCTAACAATTGTTGAGTCCATAGGGGATCTTTTCTCAAAGCCCTCTATCGGACAAAACGCCCCGCTGCGACTAAAAGCAATGGAAAGGAGAAGATTTCAGGGGTTGTGACAGAGGAAGTTCTGGCAGAACGTGAGAAAGCTGATCTGGCTAAAGCTCTGAAGATTTCCAGAGCAAACGCTTTAGCCAATGCTGGTAGAACCGGCATGCCTCCTACGGTTGGTGAATCTTCCAAGGCTGCAGAATAATCTTCTATGGGTACCTTTGACATGTTCCTAGGAACGATCAAGCCAATTGTCACATAGAGGTCTTCTCAGATGCCTATCCTGGAGGAAACTGCCACAGAGATTGTGAAGCAGAAGAGCCGAGTAGATGAAATACTTGGACAGATGAATCAGATTCCTATGGAAGAGATAAAGCACATTGGTGTTACCACTCCAGAAGAGGTGATTGTGTGGAAATATACAGAGAGAGACAATGATCCTGAATATGATCCAGAGGTTCCTGGAATACCAACTCTAGAGGGAAAACTTAATTTTACCAAGTTCACTCAACCTTTTGTAGAAGTCTTTTCCAATATCCCAATCTGTGGCTTAAATACCATTGTTCCCAGAACCTTGATGAACAAGACCATCTTCTACTCTTCCTACGCCGTAAAGAGGAAGGATTGCCAACTCTATGGATTCTCTGATGTTGATCTACACAATCTTGGTGTATTCGATCTTCTCTACATGTACAAAATTTTGTAGAATTATGCGGAGTTTGGAAAGACTGTTGATAGCCGCAGAACATGTGGTCACTCCTTGAGGAGATTGAGAGAAGTGATGAGAGCTTAGGTAATGCGCTTCAGCAAGACAGATTTTGATATGGGCTACTAGTTAGTACAAGACAAGATATGTATCTCTCCACTGCAGAATCGTGCTACCTAGATCCTCCAAGTACAGCAAAGCACCATTGTGCACACTCTGATGTTTGGGTATGTTTATAATGATCAAGATGAAATTCAACGGTTTTTTGATCCAGAAGAGGGACACAAGTACACATCAGAGACACTCACTTGGATTTACAAATCTATTGCCGCAGACATAAAGAAAGGAAGGATCAATAGAGAGGAAGCCAGACCTCTATTTGAGGCAATTCAGAATTAAATCAATTTTCGAACTTTCATGTATGATCTATACCTTGTACTTAAAGCCGATGGCATAGATGATTTCCCTAACTCTGTAGTAGAATAGTCTTTCGTTGTTTAGATGAAACTCTTGTACTTCTGTAAATTTCTCTTTCCGCAATGTAATGTTTCATAGAGGTTGAGAATCACTCACCTCTTGTCCTTAAGAGAACTTGATCACACTACCTTGCACATTTCTTATATTTGTACTTAGGGGGAGATTGTTTGCCCCAAACCTTTGTTCATGTAAAAGTAAAGATAAAAGAAGCAAGGTACCTTCCTCAGAATGCTCATAGAAGATATTTACATAAGCTAAAAGATTGTACAAGTCAAAATTGACAGAGCCTCTGTGAAGCCTGACAGAAGCTCTACAGAGTCAACCTCTGTGAAAACCAGTTTTCTTCAAAACGGTTATTTCAACTCGTGTCGATCATGTGACTACCTCAACCGACCTACTTTCAACGTCCAGGATTGGACCACGTGTCAAGATCCTAGAAAGTTAGTTAGGTTAGATATTGTGTAGTATAAATAGATGAAATTCCCTTTCATTTTGTATCACTTGTAATATCTAAGATAGAGCTTAACTGTGTGAGTGTTCTTGGTGAAATTTGTGTGAAGTATATGTAGATTGTAAGTTTCCATTATCAATGTCATCTTTGGTTATCTGTTGAAGATCATTTGAAGCTTATTGTGTCTTGTGATCCAATCTGTTTGAGTTCATATTTGTAATTTTACTGTTTCATTGCCTTCATCTTCTAAATTTGATTAGGATTGAATTGTATAAGTCTTCCGCTGTTCTTAACCTTTCAATTTGCAATTCATCTTAATCTTAGATCAATATCATTGTACTGGGATCAACAGTTATGTCTTCAGGAGACTCTTTGCTTCTGATAAGTATCAATGGTCTCTTGAATTGACTCATCCAACCACTGATCCTGATACTGACATTTTAAGCTTAATGCTTGAATAAAATAGAAGTATCACTAAACAGACTCGGTGTTGATTCTTCAAGCTGTAACAAAAGCAAAGTATCTATTCACTAAGTGAAGTGTAACGCACCATTTCCCAAAGTTAAGAATTTAACTTGTTTGGTTAAAGATATGTTGTTTTTGGGTAGTTTATGTAATTTCAGGTAGGAGGACTAGAATGTAAAGTGGAGGAAGTGGAGGGTGTTATGTGTAAGTGTATGTATATAAGGGTTAGTATGACCAAACCCTTCTCTTTTGATCATTTGTCAAAGCTTGAGAGAAAAGAAAGGGTTTGGGAGACTTCAAAGGGAATTGGTGCTTAGGAAGAAAATCGTGTGTTCATGAGGCGATCGATCATTGATTTATCGATAGAACTAAGTTCCTAACTTGAGGTAATCATCAATTTCCCTTTGTTGTTGTTGAATTTCAAGTATTGGTTAGTTTTCAAGGGTTAGGGTTTATGTGTGTTTTGTGGATGAAATTAATGATCTTTGGACCACCAATTGAGTGTTATGATGTTACATGGTATTAGAATGATTGTGGTAATATTGTAGATCCTGGAAATACGAAACCATGGCTTTTTGAATCGGTACAATCGGACTTCGGATGTGAAAGTTATGCCGAAAAGAAGTTTTTACGATTTTGGGTTCGTGCTGAAAATTCAGCACCTAGCGATCGCTAGGTGGTGAAGCTAGCGATCGCTAGCTATAAAAAATGTGAGGCTCCTGATCGTGAGGTTTCAGAAGCTAAAACAGACCGCTTGGAAAAGGCTCCGGTTGTGGTTCATGTGGTTAAGTGTCAGGTAACAAGTCAAAAGACAGGGAAAAGCTCACGTTTGATGGCTCGGATCCGTAATCAGTTCAGCTATGTTTGGGACACGATACATGAATACCTTGTTTGTTATTACAAATTAGTTTTTATCGAAAAAGTTTTGAGTTGTAAACTAATTATGAATTGAGTTGTTTTGAAAGTTACTACATTTTGGACCCAAGTTTTGGGAATTTTGTCATGTTTTAAATTATAAAAGCTTCAGCAACATTTTGGTTACATATTTCCGTTTATTATCGTTAAATACATGTTATTTGGAAATGAGTTGTTAGAATTGGTATTAGAGCCTTGGTCTGAAGGATTCGAGTGTTCACGGGTAGTGAATACTTGAACTCAAACTCAAGAGTTCGTGTTTTCAAAACATGTAACCAAAAAAAAATTGTTTTAAGAAAAGGATTTAGAGCTGAACTGAGATCCGGAGCATCAAGACGAGGGTGAGCACCCTAAACTCTATTGAGCAAGTGTTAAGAATGACATGTTGATTATGTACGCACACTGTTAGGTGTTGAGTGTGATTGAGATGGATGTGTTGGTTATGTAATACAGCTTATGATGCCCTGATGGGTAATATGATGATATGAGTCGATATGATGTTTATGTAAATTTTGGTTATGTATGTAAGATGTGCGTATGAATGATATGATGATACATGAAGTTTTATGAAATGAGTATGTTGATGACATGTGTATGTAATCTAGTGGAGAATTTTATGAATGCTAATGACACTCTAGAGTAGAGTTAGCTGTTATCAAGGGTACAAGTAGTGGTTCATGTCTTATGTGTTATGTGTATGAACCAAGTCTGGGAAAGGACTCTATCATGATGAAGAAAAGGCTAAATGTGTATGATGTAATTATAATGGTATAAGGGCCCATATCATTGCAATTACATTGTACCATTCAGGCTTGACCAAGTCGTGAGAACAGTTTGTGAATCAAACGAGGTTAGGTTTGGAGGGATCATGAGTATTGGTATTACTGTATACGTAGATTATATATGTTCATTCAGTAGATTTAGTTAGTTAATCAGTAAATTAGGATGCCTAGTGGTGAAATGAAGATCAATTTTGTATCATTGATGGGAATCTCGTGGAGAACTCTTTGGCATGATCTTGTTTGACTGTTTCCTAGGGGTTTGAAGCACGATTCTCACATTGCCGATGCAAGTTTGGTTTTGACATAATGTTGTCCCAAATGACAATGAAAATGAGTAGAAATGGATTGAATCAATGACAAAGATGAAGATGATGAATATGAAAGCTCTAAAATCTTCAACAATGGAGGTTTTCCAAAAGAGGCAAAATATGATTCAATCATAAAACCCTAAACATCCTTTACCTTTTATAGGTAGAAGGAAGTTATAAGAAATGTCATAAAAGGCCCCCGAGGTTCCATACCTCAAACAAGGGCACAAACAAAAGACAATGTTTACAAACTAAGGAAATTAAGCTAGAAAGCTATTAAAGATGGTGAATTCTGACTCTTCACAACAAGAGGTCCTACAATCTCCCCCTTTGTGAAGAAGTCAGAATGGTGGTGGAAGCTCCAGAGCAGGCTCCCACTTGGACATCTGCAGGTATTCCTCCCACTCGCCGATTATCCGCGCTCTCATCTGCATTGCCGCCTCGACCCGCCTATACATCAACCGTTCCTTGAGCTTCCTCTCGATTGATCTCATCCCCTCCAGCAGTTTTCCTTTTCCGTCTATGATTCTCCGCCCAGGTATCTCATCCGCCAGTAGTCTACTCTGCATGCCATTGTAGACATAAAGAAGGGTCCCGTCGCAGAACTTGGAGAGCTCGCCAAATCTCATAAACCTGCGCTCCCTCTTCTTCTGTGTGATGTAAAGAACCCCATGCTCAGGTATCCTGGTTGGCATGTACGGAATGTAAGCATCGATACCAGGAACGAGCAGGTTTGGTCTAAGCAGGTTGACCTTTGGCTGGCGGCTTTCGATTGCAAGCTGGTAGTCCGTCACTCTCGCGAGAGAGATTGCATGACGGACGTATTTCTTCAATTTCTCTGTGCCATCTCTGTAGTGCTCTGGTCGGAGAATCGGGCCTTGGAGGTACTTGATGAGCGTGAGAAGGTCTTCTAGATGCACCCGATCCAAGTCAGCTTCCGTGAACGACCAGTTTTGAAGCTCACCTCCTGGAACGCCGGTCCCGTACATGCGGACATCGAACTCAGGGAACAACTGATGTCCATGTCTGTAGGGGCGCATTGCAGTTACCTTGGTGAAGCGACGTCGGATCCTTTGACGTCCATGGGTGGCCCAGTTGCACATCCTCTGGTGCACGTAAGCTGTCCTTCGTCTCTTGGTCTTGATGTGCGAGATCCCGAAGTAGACCTTTCGGGACCAGGCGTGCAGCTTCTCTTGTTGGTAGATGCGGGTGAACGATTCCTCAAGGAATGGACGGAAGATGACTGAATGGTTCCAGTTGAGCTGGATGACGGTTGGAGCGGCGGTCTCTGGATCAGTAGTGTGAATAGTTCGTGGAGCGTCTGGAGTGGGGAACACGAATGCTGCGGAGAGGTTGGAGTAGTCAGAATCCCGGACAATGTCGTCCCCCTTCTGGTATATTCTGAGACTCTGTGTAACACCCCGCTAAAGCGGAAACACGAGGTGCGACAGTCTCGATTTCAAAGCAATAGGAGATATACACACCAATCATTCATAACATTAATAATTTAAATATGTTTACAAGACATATAAATCCAACCGGAGTTCATAAATTACAAATTCTTTTACAAAATCCGAATAACATCGAAACATGATTGGCGTTCACAAAAAAAACTCTAAAAGCCTAAATCAAACCTTCGGGTTTCCTGAAAAGCATGTTAAAACAAGTGTCAACTACGAGAGTTGGTGAGTTCACAGGTTTTTATAAGTACAAAACAGTTATGTACAATATCAATTTCAATAAAACATTTATTCGCAACATTTTTGTAAACAGTTTGGTGAATCAGTTCATTCACCCAATAAACAATTTAGTATCAAGTAGTGAGTAAATTTCCTGGGTGATGTGTTAATTACATGATATATATCAGTGAGTTACTACAATCCTTCATTTTGTGACATAGCTACGCCCCTATCCAGCCTTGCCGGGGGAAAACAAATTTCCAGCCGGGGTGAATATTTTTTCAATACAGTGCACCTATCACTCGTCAGTTTTAGGTGGGTATGTCAATCCAAATAGCGCTATCCACATGTATCATAGGCCCAATTTGTGAGGGTTAATAGTAGTGCAGGGGACATTTTCATTTTGTGCTCACGATATCATGCTTCAACATATCAAAATTTAGCTCACAAAACATTTCATTTCATTTTATTTTGAGACTAGCCCAAAACATTTCATTTCAATTTTGATTCGATGCTCAAAATTCATTTCATTTAATTTGATTTTGATACACGAAGTGCATTCCATTTCAATAGATCATTTCATTTCAATGATCGCATAACAATTCATTTCATTTTATGAAAACATGTCATATCATTTCAATAAAACGTTTCATTTCCTTTTGTCTCAATAAATCATTTCATTTCGATAATTCATTTCATTTCAAGAATCACATAACATTTCATTTCATTTAAACATTTCATTTCAATTCCTTTCGGAATTCAAAGTTCATTTCATTTCACAACATTTTCACAAATAGGCACATTCATTCATACGCATGCTTTTCACCCCAAAAACTTCGTAAAAACGGTAAAATGGGGCTGTGAATACTCACCTCAAGCGTTTAGTGCGATTTCGTAAGTGATGGTGCGTGATCTAATCCCGGCTCCGAACTATGTTCGCCCTATCAAACACGTAATTTTTAACGTAAGTTCTAAGTTCAACGGTCCCTATCAAAATCGTACCGATATCCATATAATGCCATTATGTTATTTATATAGTCCAATATAGTAAAAATTCATTTTATCACATTTTGGAGTCTTCCAAACATTTTGGAAGGTTCAAAGTTCATAAATTTGGATTTTATAAAATTTCCAGAATCTGCCAAAATTTTAAGTTGTAAAAATTACCACTTTGAACTTAGGTCCTCCAAATAATAAGTCCTTAAATTTTTACCCTCTGATTTAGGGGATGTTAGGAACAATTTCACCAAATTTCACTATTTTTAGAGTTCTTTTACTATTTTTAAACATTTTTGCAAAATCAGTGGTACTTTCTCATTTTCCAGAATACCTTTCAGTGATGTTTTATTCATAAATAATTCATAACGCCACCAAATTACGAATTTCAAAAGAGATTTTCTAGCCAACACATATACCAAGCTTTTGGAACAAGTTTCATATCATTTGGGTGGTTTTTGAGGGAGATATGACCTCTTAAAGTAGTGCATGTGTAATCTGCCACAAGGGGACAGCCTACACCACTATCTTAATCTCATTGGTTGAAGCCTCAAAAGTCCACCAAATGATATGGTTTTGGATTCTATAGAAAGCTAACTCAGAATACTTGAGTTTAGAATTAAAAAGTTTGTATTTTGGATGATTTATCAAAGAGTTATACATGCATGAAGATGACTCAAATTCCTGACCAAGTGCTGTTGCACACGAAAATGTTTAATGATGGTTTGGGTTCAAATCTTGGTGTTTTTGTACAAATCCAGTGGGGTTTGAACCCTAACACTTTAAATATCAATCCATAAAAATTTCATGAAGAAATGAGTTTGAGAAAACCCTTTTTGGGTCGTGTAAACTACATGCAAAAACATTGACAGAATCTGTCAAGAATCCAACACCATTTTTACCACCAAAACACATAAAATCATAAACTTTTGGGGTTTTTCTTGCTATTTTACCCCCAAATCAAATTATACAAGTGAAAAATAAACTAAACATGTTTTAGTACCATCAAGACTCATGCATGAACTATTAGCAAAGTTTAGCCCCAAAATGATGATCAAAAACATCAACAACAAGATTTTTGAAATCAAACTTGTGTTCTTACGGGGGATTGTTAATGTAAAGTTTATATAAGAAGTTGAGGGACTTGAAGTGTAACTTTATATTTCCTAGGGTTGGGGTATAAATACCCCAATGCCTTTGTATTGTAGGTTGGACGTATCATTTGGAATGACATAGACTTGTGACTTTCTCTCTACATCTCTCTACATCTTTCTCTCTCTATATTTTTCTCTTTCATGTTCATACACTTTCTATCACAATCTTGATGAGATTGTGTTAGATTTGGATTCATTTACACTTACAAGTGGTATCAGAGCTGGATCTACTACATTTTTGATGAAGATTATCATGGATTGAAGCAAAGATTTGAAGATTTGAAGCTTTGAAGATAGTCATCAATGGAGGTTCATGAAGACTTGAAGAGTTTTTTGAGTTGTTTGGTGATTTTTTCATGAATTCATGTCTGAATTCATGAATTAGAGTGATACTTGAGTGTTTTAGTACAAGATTAAGATAGGATTTGAGGTAAAATTGAAGATTTTAGCTAGATTTTTGGGAAAAAGTTGAGAAAAAGTTCATCTTCATATGTCTCGAGTCTAGTGTATCTTCATATGTCTCGAGTCTATTGTATGCTCATATGTCTCGTGACTCATCTCGAGACTACGTGAAGGCATCTCGAGTCGTGATTGGTTAAGTCACGAGATAAGTCACGAGTTGGTTGTTAGAGTACAAGACAAGGAAAGTCATCTCGAGTATTTGTCATCTTATAACGCGTGTAAAGACACGAGACATCATCTCGAGTGATACTGTTCATCACTCGAGACAGCTTCACGATAGTTGATCAAGTCACGAGATAGTACACTCGAGACAGTATCTCGAGTAGCACTGTTCACCACTCGAGACAGTATCTCGAGTAACACTGTTCATCACTCGAGACAGTATCTCGAGTAGCACTGTTCATCACTAGAGACAGTATCTCGAGTACTGTGGTTATTCACTCGAGACATCATCTCGTGTGACACTGTTCATAACTCGTGTCTTCATCTCGAGTATTTTTGAATCTCGTGTCTCTATTGACATCTCGAGTATCATTATTCACACTCGAGATAGTTGAAAAGTTGAGAATCTGAGAAAAGTAGTAGAAAAGATCTTGAATTACAACATGAATCCAATCAACAAAAGAGAGGATTTGGCAATGGGATCTGATTCTAAAGCACCTGTGTTGTTCAAAGACGAGTATGAGCTATGGGTGGCAAGATTCGGACTATTCATAAAGAGAAAAGACAAAGGCAATCTGATTTTAAAATCAATTGACTATGGAGCAAAACCATTGCCTATGCATACGGTTAATGGAATGAGAGTAGTAAAAGAGGTTGAAGAGATGGATGAGGCTGAGAAAACTCAATACTTGATAGATCTGGAAGCACAGAATTGTTTGATTCAAGCAATCCCGAATGACATATACAGAAAACTTGATAGCTATGATGATTCAGCAAAGTCCATCTGGGATCAGTTAGAAAAGATTATGCTTGGATCTAAAGTGGGAAATCAGTTGAGGATAACTACTCTAATGGACAAGTATGAAAACTTCAAGATGAAGGACGGTGAATCACTGGAAGATGCTTATGACAGATTTGTTATACTAATGAATGACATGAAGAAGAACAGAATTCCTAGATCAGAGATGGACTTTAGTGTAAAGTTCATAAATAATCTGTCTTTAGAATGGAAGCCATTTACCAGATTTGTAAAGCAACACAAAGCACTAAATGAGCTCAAAGTATATGAAGTATATGAGAACTTGAAGCTGTTTGAAGAAGAAGTTGAAGAAGCTGTGTTGGAAAAACAGAAGAAAGAAAAAGCTGAACAAGAATCGCTTGCACTACTAACTGAAAGAAAGAAAGGAAAGAGTGTTATCAAGAAAGGTAAGGCAAAAGTGTTTGAAGTAGATGATGATGAGGATGAAGAAGAAAGTGAGGATGAAGAAAGAGATTTGATGTTCCAAAGCTTACTGACTTTAACAGAGGCATACAGAAAGAAATACTACAATAAACCAAGTTCCAACAACAGACGATTTGCATCCAGAGGAAGGAATTTCAACAGAATTGGCAATCTCAATCAAGGTCAGATGTATGCTCAAAGAAATTCAGGTAACTATGTTGATAAATATGCCAACAAGGGAGTTGAAGAAGAAAAGGAAACTGCTGAGGTTGCTGAGGAGAAGAAGACAAATGAAAACATCACATGCTTCAAGTGCGGAAAAAAGGGGCATGTGGCAAGGATATGTCCAGCGAAGATGTCAAAAGTTGAAATTCTCAAGAAAAAGTTAGAATTGGCAGAAAAACAGGAGCAAGGGTTAGTGCTAATGGCTGATGATGAAGAGTGGCTTGATGTTTCAGATACAGAAGATCAAGCACAAATGTGCTTCATGGGATTGATGGAGGAGGAGTCAGATGATGAGGAAGAGAAAGCTGCTGATCCTCAAATGGTAAATGATCCTCATTTCATAGAATTCAAAAACAAATTGCTTGAAATGACAAATCCAATTCATTTGAAAAATCAAGAACTTGAAATTGTCATTTCAAAGCAAACTCAAGAACTTACTGATTTAACTCAACAAAGAGATAATCTTCTATCTATGGTTGATAAGTTGAATGAATCAGTAAGTGAACTTGAGTATCTGCAACAACAAAATAAAGTTTTAAAGTCAGAAATTGAGTTTCTAACTCTCAGTTTAATATCAGAAAAAGATAATGCTTCTTCTTTAAACAAAACAATTTCAGAATTGAACTTTAAACTGTACAAGATTGGACAATCTGAGCACACATTTTTTCTCAATAAACCATATGCAGATAGAGACTTATTTTCAAAAGAAGGTCTTGGTTTTAAAAATCCTCAATATCTGAAAAAGGCCTTAGAGGAAAAACCTGCATTTTATGATCTCACTGATTTAAGAATGAGTGTTCGATTTCCAATATTAAAAGGTTTTGAAATGAAAGAAGAGTTTTCTGAAATGCAGGAGATAAAGAAGCATGATCCATTGTATCATGGTGAAAAAAATCACAGAGTTAAATTTGTATATAGCTCTGAAAATTTGAAAATCAAATCACCTGCAACAATGGATACTTCAGATTTGTTTGTACAGACAGAATCACAGAGTGAATATGATGGTATGTTAAAACCATATGTTCCGACACTAGAACTTGAAGCCAAAATTTCTGAATTAGAAATCAAAATTAAAGAGTTATCAGCACAAAATGAAATTCTTCTTTCTAAGAGTAAGAATTTTTTAACTTGGGATTCTTCTGAGACAGATTCAAATTCTTTGGTTTCCGAAATACTAAATGAGTTAGTTTCGTCTGTGTCGAACTCTATTTTTGACATACCAGATTCTCAATGTGATTCTGTACCTATGAAGTCATCCACAACTCAGAATTCATCTTCAAATGTATACTCTGATGGCTTAGATGATGAACAGGAAGAAATTTTCAGAGTTGTCACATCTGATGGTTATGTGGCATATAAGGAACCGTCAGCTATGTCTTCAACTGACGTTTTGAAACCATATCCGTTGAAAGTAGTTGATGATACACTACCTGTTATTTGTGAATCATCTAAAGCTCAGAAGGCAAGTGACTCTCAGAAATCACAGTCAGATGAATTAAT
>CM058045.1:55214140-55248442 GCA_030169165.1 Centaurea solstitialis | reverse complement strand
ATCTGTTTAAATGGGTTCACTTTTTGCTTTGAGGATTGTTGTTTTTCAAATTTTTGAAAGCTTTGAAATTTGACACCAATTTTTTTCGAAATCTGAGATTGTTTTTGGAGCTGAGTTGCTTGCATACGAGAACACTGAATAGGATTAGTTGAGTAAAAGGATGCCTTGGAATACCAATTACCATGAGTGCCTCACCCAATTCCTTTGAGAGTTTGAGCCTAATTGTTATTTATTTCTATGAGGAATACTGACTTTGACCCAAGGTAGAACTTGTCATTTGAATGCTTGTCGAGACCACATAAGAGAAGTATTTATCACCATTGCACTGATAGAGGCCTTCGTTTCTAACGCTTTTAGCCTTCGTTAGATAACCTCATTATAAGGTTATTTGATTTGCCTAGCCTTTGATTATAAAGTACTCATCTTTAGTACTTCATCCCTTGTAACCCTTTTGAGCCTTAGCCTTTTTATTTCTTTACCAACTATACACTTTATCCTTTAGCCCAATTTTTTATCTATCTTTTGGCCGTAGCTTAAAGTTGGAAGCTTTTCATGTTTTTGGTCCGTTTTATGAATCTGACAAATAGAGAAAGGGATTGTGAGAAAGAGAGAAAAAGAGTAAAAAGCAACATAGTTGCTACTCAAGAAAAAAAATAGAGAGCTTGAAAAGAAAAGAAAGAAAAGAAAAGAAAAATAGAAAACGACTCATTCAAAAGGATAAAAAAATCAAAAGACTCAATGTGCTTAAAAAGAAAAAAAATATCGAAGCCACAAATAAGCAAGATGCTTAGGCCGATATAAAAGTGATAGTGATAGAAATCCCGAGCTCTAAAAATCTCAAAAGTCAGATGATTAATTTGGGTCTTGAACTGATTGGTTTTCAGGTTTTTGCTACAACCCTTAGTCACTTATATATATCCTTTATCCTACCCTTAACCATTAGCCTAACGTTACAACCCTAAAGTCCTCTTGACGGTTGACAACTTCTCAGTGGTGGAGATTAGATTTGGTGACAAGCTTATGCATGCGGGAATTAGTCGAGTATTGGTGTGATCACTTACATATACACTTTTACCCCCGAGAGATACACTTTACATGATTATTCATACTATGTGAGGGTAAAAGGTTGATCTTGGTATCCGATTGCTTAATGTATCTTGTTTGTGTGTTCGATTGTGTGAGTATGCTTTGTTCTATTGAATGATCTTGGGTGGAGATAATGTTGGAGTTACCTTTCTTATCTTTCAGTCTTTTGATTGAGGACAATCAAAGCTTAAGTGTGGGGATTTTGATAACACCAAAATTATACATGTTTTGGTTGAGCTTAATTGTATGACTTTACCCCGTTTCTGACCATTTCACTCACGATTTGGACTTATTATTCCTTTTGTAGGATTTGGAGGCCGTAAAACGGAAAAGTAAGGAAAAAGGTGAGAAAACGTGAAAAGTACACAAAGATGATCTAGTAGCCTTTTGGCGATCGCGAAGTCTCAGATCTGGCGCCGCCAAGTTAGCCAAATTCGAAACCTAGGGTTTACCCTAAGTACTTCGCGCCGCGAAACTGCCGTCTGGCGAACGCGAAACGGGCACTGATCTCTCCTTTTAAATACCAGCCTCCTCCTTCAGTTGTAATATATGCGCATAGAGCTAGATAGAGAGTTAGGGAGAGAAACATATAGATAGAGAGTGACATTAGAGTGCCGCCGATACGCTGCGGGGTACGATCATCGATCATCCGTCGTTGTACTGTCGGTATAATGTCTGTGTCTACTCTTATTTTATCTGTCTTTACTATGTCTAGTGAGTAGTCTTTTATAGTGGTACTTATTGTGGTTAATGAACCATTGTGGATGATGATTTTATGATCTAATGTTATTGGTTTGTTTTTGGTTAATTGAATGTGGGTTATGGTTCCGATCTGATTCGTATTGTTTGGTTATTTGAACTCGTTGGTTGGGGGTATCTGTTTGACCCAAATAGATAGACTCCGATAGGATAATCAACCTTTCTTGACCTACCCTTCGTTTCGGAGAGTTGTGTTAGGTGGTTACTCGGACCGAGAGCGACCAGGTAGTAGAAAACCATGCAATAGAGATAGCATTGGGTAACCGGTACTAGATTGTCTGACAAACAACCTAAGTATTAGAACTAGGAGGACCAAGACCTAGTTGATAGCCATAATAGTCACATGTTAGGGTGTCTCAGACTTAAATTCCTACAATAACCGAAACAACCAAACCTTTGGCCTTTTAAATCATCCACCTAGGGATTCACTAAACAATGATAAGTATTACTGTTTTCTTTCATATAGTTTTAATCAATCTTTTAATTGCTTTCTTAGTTCTTAATTAACTTAGTTGTCTTTTTAGTTATTAAACTATTTCCCCCCCCCCCCCCACAAAGCTTTAGGTTAATTAAACTAGTCAAGATTAACAGTCTACAATAACTTGACCGTTCCCAGTGGTAGATACGATACCTGGACTTTCCTACACTATATTACTCACGATCAGGTACGCTTGCCTGTATATGTGGTAAGACAGTGGCTAAGCTTTTAGAGGTTAAAACTTGTTTTCGCTTTTTATATACAATAATTACCGCATCAACGAACGAGTTTAGATGTTGGTAGGACTCCGTTAGGGATTCGTTTTCCCGGGCTCTAAATCCTTTGTAGGCATTCAGTGCGCTCTCCTTCTGGCTTTCCAAGGCCGTGTCTCCGCCTTACATCTGTTGTTCGATCTCAAGCCACACATCCCTTGCACTAGTCAAACTGTCCACTCGGGCGTACATATCGTTAGGGAGTGCCATGATAAGGAGAGTGAGAGCACGTTTGTCAATGAGATGATGAGCCATCTGCTCTCGGGAGTACATGTCAACAGGTTTCTCCACAACATATTCTGGTAGCTCAGGGCATGTATCCGTACGTGGAACTGCGGCTACGGTGACGGTAGGTCTGATCGGGCCTCCACGAATGGACTTCATGAGGTTTTTTTCAAGGAGGTTGAGAAAGTGGATCATTCGTCGTTTCCAGTGCTGGTACTCGCCCATGACCAGTACCGGAGGGCGAGTCTCCGACCCAATGCCGATGATTTCCTTCGACAACTTGTTTTCTTGAGAGGATCTCCTTTGATTAAATCGCTTGGTTTTAAAAGAAACTTTTTGAAAAAACTGATACCTCGAGCACCTCGTGACACAAATAGCTTTAAAAACTTTAGGATTTCTAAAAACGGCTAAGTGTCAGATTTGAGGAGAAAATTGAAAATTTCCGAGCTCAAAGAGGCGAAATCCGATTCGAAAAATGACAATTTTCGATTCGGATTTGGCTCACAAGTATCAGTTCGGAAAACAGCCTTTTCCGGTTCGGAAAATGGAGTATCCCGATTCGGAAAGTTACACAACAAGAGAGCAAAACCCCGACTTAGATGGTCGATTCTCCGATTTGGAAAACAGGGTTTTCCGATTCGGAAAATGGACAAACTCCGATTCAGGAAAAGGACAATTCCCGATTCGGAAAATTTGAACTGTTAAATCAGCTCAAGTAATCCGATTCGGAAAACCTGTCCAGAAGCTCCGAAAAATGCTGAAAAACTCGTCAAAAACACTTAAAGAATCAGTGTTAAGAGACCCAATTGATGTAAAACTTTGATAAAAACCTTAAAGAACCTCTTAACACTTAAAACCAATCCTGTAAGTGATCTTTTTGGATCAAAATGACCCAAAAAGTTTTCAAAAAAAAAACTTTTCAAAAAGCTTTAAAAATCAAGAACAACACCAAGGATCTAACAAAGGATCAGCTCTGATACCAATTGTTTGTCCATAAACTAAGAGAATCAAGATGGAGAGAAATGCATTGTTTATGAAGGATTAAGATCAAAATGAGATTTGCAACAATGGAATACCTTGAAAAGTTGTATTGCCAAAAGATGATAGTTGATTACAAGAAAAGCATTAAAGAAAAACCCTAATCATCATTTCCTATTTATAGCAGCATAGAAATATGAGAGAATTACATAAACGGCCCTTGGAGTTTAAGACTCCACTAACTGGGCAAACTAACCAACATAACTGGAAATAACAAAGCTTGAATTAAAAGATAGGCCCCTGACTTCTTCACAACAAGTGTGGGTGTAACAAATTACCACATATTCCACCTTTCACTCATTTGGAGTTGATTGGTGTTGAATTAAGAGAGAAACTGCCACAACTCTCGCCATCTGTGAGTGCACATAGAGTCTTAGAGCCATTTTCATCGACGTTTAACGTCTCTTCTTCTTCTAGGACACTACTTGGTGATTCAACCCGAGGCCTTGTTTGTCCTTACTACATTGCTCAGTTGAGCCCAAGCCAAGGAAGCACCTTTGCGGGGCTTTCCATGTCTAACGAGTTTCGAAATGAACCTATGATGGCACCACTGGAACCTACTCCATCAGATTCGAACAGTATCCGAAAAACTGTCCAAAGCAGGTTAGAGACTCTCACGAAGGCGTACGAAGAAAGGAACAGACGTCTCAAGGCAAATGAGAAAGCCTTGGCCGACAGAGATGAAGCAGACAAAGCTCGTCGCGCCGAGATTGTAGCTCTACAAAGAGCAAATGAGGAGAGACAGAGAGAGAGAGAGAGAGAGAGAGAGCATCAGGAAGCAAGACGCCTTATTAAAGGCAAGTCTGTGGAAGTCCAGCCACCAGCTGTCACTCAGACTCGCACCACCACCACTCCTTTGCTCCGCCTGCAACCACCAACGATTCCAGCAGCGATTCCTGGCTATCTTTCCGAATAGGAACATCAGCTTACGATCGCCGCGTACACGACCCAAATAGATACTCTAACTGCGCAAATCCAGGAGAGGGACACGATGATCGCAGCCAGGGATCAACAGCTTGAGATAGCATTGTGCCGAATCCACGAACTTGAGGCCACGTGTCGGTCTCAGACTCAGTCCTGAAAATGAGGGCATGATGATCCTGACGACTCAGCCGCATGTCCTCATGAGGGGGAGGTCCAACCGACCAAGATAATGCGCATCAACCTTGCCCCTACCTCTGCTTCCGGATCCGCTGCTGCACCGACCTCTACAATTCTGAAGATGATCAACCGTTAGATGTCGAGGAGTATGTTTATTAGGCAATTCCGTTGGATGAGGTGATCCATTTCCCTCACGAGAAGGTCACTCCAGAGGTTGTACTGATTGATCCAAACACAACACCGAGGAGGCTAGGAGGATTCTAAATCAGCTTGCCCAGAGCCTTAGATTCTGGAAACGAGGCGACGACATCATCAGCAACTCTGATTACAACACCTTTCTTCCAACGGTTCAGCTACCAGAGGTCGATACGGCTCCCACAACTACTACCACTGCTCAGGCCATCCAACTTGGATGGAACCATTCCGTGATCTTCATACCTTTCCCTGGAGGAATCCTTGTCTCTGATCTTCCAATAGGAACGATTACATGAGTGGTCTGAGAAAGTTTTTTTCGGCTTATCTCATATGAAGAAACTGCGTCGCAGGACTGCCTACGTCTATCAGCGTAAGGCAAGCGGGTTGGAACACGGACGAATCAGAAGACCCCATCGGTTGGTCAAGGTGACAGATGTCATACCTTACCGATATGGCTACCAGATGTTCCTTTAGTTTCATGTTCTCAGGTACAATCCAGGCAGACCCGACGGGAACCTCAAAGAATACGTGTTTACGGAAGCCGATCTAGACAACATTGATCTTGAAGATCTCCTCACTCTTATCAGAGATCTCCAGGGCCGATTCTTCACCCTGATTACTTCCGAGATGGCCTAGAGGTTCTTAAGAGGTATGTTCGACACTGGATCAACTTCTCGCACTTAACCGACTACCAGATGGCCATCGAAAGCCGACAACAGAAGGTAAACCTACTTCCTCCCAACCTGGGGTCTAATCTTCTGGACCAATACCTGTTCTACTTTCCGACGAAGGTTCCAGAGCATGATGTTGTCTACTGCACATTCAGGAAGAAACAACGGAAGTTCATGCGGTTCAGCGAGCTATGCAGCTTCTGTGATGGCACCCTTCTATATGTGTACAACGGGTTGAAGAGCAGCCTTCTGGAAGATAACGTTCCGAAGATGAAGTCCAACCAAGGTAAAGAAAGAATAATTGAGGCCATGGACTTGATCGAGGAGAAGCTGAAAGAGAGACTGAAGCTGAGAAAAGTTGAAGTTGCCATGCAACTTCGTACGAGGACGATCAAAGAGTGGGATGAGTACTTGCAACTTTCGGAGTGGGAGCCAGCACTTAAGTATACGCCGCCCTACTGACTTCTTTCCAAAGGGGGAGATTGTTAGATCATATTTTGGTTGTAAAGAAGTCCGGGGGCCTCTTTTGATATTTCTTAATAGTTACAAATAGTTTAGTTTACTTTTGAGTCTTTATGTAAAGAGTCATAGACTCGGAGGACTGTTCTTGTAATATGTGACGTTATATAAACGAGTCAGTAGTTACGTTTGTATGTAACCAAGCAACTTTCAACTATCAATACATGCAATCTTACGTAAAAAGCTTCTCGACTTTTCGTTGCATGTATCATCTTCTTTAGCTTGTTTCTCATTGTTTGAGCATTGTTATTGTCTACAATTGCTTTCAGTGATCAGTACATCTATTCCTTATAGATTCATGGAAGAGCCTAGATTAGAAAAGAAAACATGTATTGAGAGGCCTAATATATAAAAAGGGCTCTAACAACAATCTTTCTGTTCCTTTCTTTGATAAGTTCAATTAAGATTTTAAGAAACGTTCTTGCAATATCACCTTTTGTAACTGTTTCCACATAATGCATGCTCTATCACAGCATCTTCAAAATTTTTCCTGTCTAGTCACACATCCCAAAACCAATGGTTCTGGGATAAACAATTGACACTTTGGAAATTCCAAACCAAAGAAAAGTAAGCCCAAATGAAAGGATGTTGTGGCATACCTCAAACAAGTGAATGTTAATGGACCCAAGTGAAAATGGGTACCTAAAACACCTCTTGTATGATTGCAAAATAAGCAACATGTGTTTACCTGGGTAGTTGACTTAGGATGCTCGAGACAGATGACTGGCACCCTAGAGCTTCTATCATCATATTTGCAACAAGGAGGTTATGTAGCATTTGGTGGGAACCAAAAGGGAAAAATCAAAGATTATGGTATGATTGTGAAAGGAGAAGTTAGGATGAACCAGATATCCTATGTAGATGGGCTCAAGCATAATCTAATAAGTGTGAGTCAACTTTATTATAATCGATTGGATGTGATGTTCAAAATCAAGTTCTGCATCATGTATATGGCATATACTTTGATAGAGGTGATGAGAGCCAACATAAGCGGAGACTGGTATCTTATTTGTTTTGATACACAAGAAACCTGTCTCGTTTCCTCTGTGAAGAATGAAGAAGCTTGGCTCTGGCATACCAGGTTCTGTCATCTAAATTTTGATACTCTTGACAAACTGGTAAGACTTAAACTGGTTAAAGGACTTCCGAAAATAAAATTTTAGAAAGATTATCTTTGTTCAGCTTGTGAAATGGGTAAACTCAGAAGATCTTCCTATAAAACTAAGTCCGACCCTTCCTATGATAAGCCTTTGCAAATGTTACATGTGGACCTCTATGGACCCATCTCTATGCAATGTCATGGAGGAAAGAAGTACATTTTGGTACTCATTGATGATTTCTCACGCTTTACTTGGTAGAGTTTCTTAGAAAGAAATCTCAAGTTCCTATGATACTGATCAATCTCTTGAAGAGGTTGTAAGTTCTTCATGGCTTTCAGGTAAGAGTGCTTAGAAGTGACAATGGCACAAAGTTCAAGAACTCTGTGATTGAAGATTAGTTAGCCTCCATTGGCATCACTCACAACTTCTTAGCCCCAAGGACACCCCAACAGAATGGAGTAGTAAAAAGGAAGTACAGAAGAATTGTTGAAGCTACTAGAACAATGTTGAATGCCTTCGGGCTACCCCTACATTCTGGCTGAAGCTGTCTCTGCTGCTTGCTACACTCAAAGCAGATCCTTGGTGGTCAAAACACTTGACAAGACTCCTTATCAACTTTTCATAATAAAGGAGCTAACATCAAATTCTTTCTTGTTATTCAAGATAAGTTCACTGAAGAATTGAAGACCAAGCTGAAAAGTTACCAAATGCAACCATCACTCAAGATCTTGAGAAACTTTTCAATCAGTGGGATGAGGATGAAGATGATCCTGATAGAACCTCTGCAGATGCTCCGAGATCTTTTGCAAAACAACAACAGTTGTAGAAGCTAGTTCTTTATCAACAACCATTTGAGGAACATCATCCTCTGATACTCGTCCCTCCATATCAACACTACCAGAAGTTGGTGCATCAAATGGCACTTCACATCTTTCTTCAACTCAAGCTCCAATCATCACAGAATCCATTTCTCTTCCAACTGAAGATGTTTATTCTGAACCCATTCCACCTCAAGCTTCTGATCCTACACCTCAATCTAATAATCTTCAAGAGATAAGCTCAACAATCAATTTACCTCATGCCATAAAGTGGACCAAAGATCATCCCTAATCCCAAACTATTGGTGAACCATCCGCCGGTGTCAAGACAAGAGCTACTAACTTCTTGCAAACCCATTTTGGGTGGAAGCCATGCAAGATGAGCTTCTCCATTTTGATAGAAATCAAGTGTGGACATTGGTGCCTCTACCAACTAGCAAACTTACAATTGGTGCCAAATGGGTATTTGGAAACAAGAAGGATGAGCATGGTGTTGTAGTCAGAAACAAGGCTATACAAGTTGCTCAAGGATATTGTCAAGAGGAAGATATAGACTATGAAGAAACTTTTGTCCATGTAGCTAGACTAGAAGCAATTCGAATCTTTCTAGATTTTGCAGCTCACAAAGGGTTTAAGGTTATGTTCACCAGAGTGTATCAAACTTGTCACGAAAAGTTATTGTATGTACTGAACTTGAAAAATTACCTTTTGATGCATCAAACTTTTAAAAAAAGTCTATTGTATGTATCCAACCTGTTATAACAGGTTACCTGCTGACATGGCACCGGTTTAAGTGACGTGGATGCTGACTTGTATTTTTGTTATTTATAAATATTTAAGAATTAAAAAAAAGAAAACCCAATTAGGGTTCTTCGCGTCACCACCTGACCCGATACCAAATCAAAGCAAATTCAAAATCTAAGGCCAAATCAAATGAAACAGATTAAATTCATGGAATAGGAAGTATTAGGGGATAAAATCGAACACGAATCAACAAGAAAAATTCAACAAATCGAAGCAACCTAACCCAGAACTGAAAAAATCGCAAAACCACGATTTTTTGAAAAGCTCCAAATCGGTGTTCAATCATGGATTGAACGATGAAATTGAAGCAATAATGAGGATTAGGAACCAAAATCGACCCCACCCCGATGATTTGATTTGTAAAATCGGGTCTGGAACCCCTTCCGAAGTGCAAAATGACTCAAGATTGAAAAAACGGGAAAAAACCCCAAAATCGTTTCTGCTTCATCCACATATAATCGATACTATCAGGTTCTACTACATTGTGCTTGTGCTTTGTTTTTGTCCATGGAATCGGTATCTTCATCCTTGAAATCGGTGTTTCCTCCCATAAAATCGTTGCTTTCAGCCCTGAAATCGTTGGTTTCTCCCATGAAATTGTTGCTTCCATAGAAGAATAGCTCTTAGGGACACTTTCAGAAAAACAAATTTGTTGTTACAGGTAAAGATCGATCATCTTCTTTATCAATTTTTGATGACTTGTTTTGTGGGTTTCTTCTCTAAATGTGGTTTTATTAGTAGTTTAGGCTATCAATTTAGGGTTCATATGAGAAAGATGTTTGTGCATCTAACTAAAGTAGAAGTTGAAGGAATGGCACAGAGTATAA
The DNA here is from genome assembly GCA_030169165.1 of Centaurea solstitialis. NCBI lineage: Eukaryota > Viridiplantae > Streptophyta > Magnoliopsida > Asterales > Asteraceae > Centaurea > Centaurea solstitialis. The sequence goes on along the minus strand of CM058045.1, from coordinate 55,238,549 downwards.
GGATCTAAGTAGCCTTCAGAAGACTGATTCTACAGTTTGTTTAAACGCTGAGGACTAATTCTCTTGATCCTGTGAACGACTCTCCAGCAACAATAGAATAGCCTATCTTTGTATTTTATTTTCTTTCTATGTAATGTTAAGTTTTCTATAGTAGAACATAGTTTCTTATTTTGTTTTGTAAAATACAATGTTCCATACTTTGGGGGAGATTGTTAGCTCCACTTCTGTTAACGTAAAAGTATGAGAAAAATGTCAAGTTATGTTCTCAGAGAAGGATCATCTGCAGAGGTGCGATAGAAGTCACAGGTTCATTCAAGTCATTGATCGCAGAGCCTCTAGGACATCTCACAGACACTCTGCGATACAATCTTCTACGAGCGATCACTTTTATCAGATTACAAGGAACTTCTCTAGTCACATGCCTTGCATGTGCAGTTGGTTAACATCGAATTTCTTTCAAGAGCTACGATTGGGGCACGTGTAAAGGTATCCTCTAGGCGGTTGAAGACTGGTATAAATATATAGTTCACCCTTGTAATTTTTAATGCTTCCTGTACTCTAATTGTCAATTTCAATTAAATCAAATTGAAATCCTTTGGAGAAATTTAATCTTCTCAATCTTATGCATTTACTATGTGTGTTCTTGGTGTTGTATAATCTGTTTACTCTACTTTACTCTGTTTTTATCTTCCGCTGCTATAATCCGTTATTTGAGTTTAGTTTGAGTTCAAATATCAATACCGTTGTGAGAATTATCAATCCAACAGATATCTTCAACGAAAGTTCATCAATCTTTTCAAAAGCTTTCATTTTTTTCTGAAAGTTACTTCTCTCAATGATCATAATTTGCTCCAAATCAGTTACATGGTTTGAAAGTTCCAACACCCTTGAATTAGAAGATATATTTTGTTTTCGAGAACCTTCTTATCTTCATCCAGATCAAGAACTTTCTTTTAATAACATTCCTTTTCTTTTCTTAAATAAGCTACAAGTTTTTATATTTGAGCATTTCTGAAAGAATGTTTTAACATTTGATCATGTTCATTTTGCAAACGGTTTTCAAACTTATAATTAGACTTTCTTTAAAAAGTGAATCTTCAAGATCAATAACTTTAATAAGAAATTAATTCATCTTTTCTGCATTTAAAACTGATAAACATTGCTGAAGATCAGTTATCTTTTTTTCAAACTCAGCTTTCTCACCTTCCGACGTTTTCAAACTTTTCTTCTTAATATCAAAATCTCATAATCATCAGAAGAATCACTATCATATCTCCAATGATCTTGTAAACTCATTGTAATTTTAAAAATATACACTTGAAAATTAGAACTTGAAAGTGCTAGAAAATTTACTGAAAACTAAAAAAAACTTTATTTAAAATTTGAAGTTTTGCGAATCTGAGAATATGTTTATCTGAAACAGATCTGAGATATCTGTTGTCTGAAAATTTCTTTTGATCAATTAATCTCTTATATTCTCGAAGCTCCTAATGCGGGGGACTTAAAATGCTAAAAACACAAACTTTGATCAAAATTCTGAGATTGAAAATCCCAAGTCAAAATCAGTGTCCAAATTCCGAGTCAAAAATCCGTGTTAAATTCTGTTACCAAATCCGAGTCGGATTCTGAGCCTCAAATTCCGAGTCGGATTTTCGGCCAAATCCGAGTCCAAATCCGAATTCCGAGTCCAATATCTCAAACTCTGAGCTCAAAAATTCGAGTCCAATTCCATGACCAAACCTGAAACCCAAGCAAAATCCGAGTCGGAATTCTACAATCTGAATCCAAGTACGAGTGGATTTCAAAATCTAGGTGGAATTCACAAAATCAAGTCCTGGTTCTACAACTTTGACATTATTTAACCCTAAAACCAAACTTTGACCACTTTGACTTTGCCTTTGACTTCAACTTCAACTTTAGCATCATATTGTCATCTCGGATACAATAAGGTTTTACACCCAAAGAAGGTGTATACCAACTCAAAGAGATGAGGAAGCCTATTCATATGATGGCTATCGCACAATAGCGAACACGCATTACTAAAAGTTATGCTTTTAGCGATGCACAAAAACGTTGTTAATTCGTTGTAAAAGTAGCGTCAATTGGTAAGTAATGAGTGATGGATAGACCACACCTCACGTCCATTGCTAATCCGTCACTGAAAGTCTATCAACAAACATTTCACGGATGATACTATTAGTGACGGATTAGCAATGGACATGGGTGTGGTCTATCCATCACTCATTACTTACGGATTCAGGCTTTCAGTGACGTTTGTTCGCTAATACTACTTTTTATATACAAAGTTCATCATATTCACATTAGGATTTCTCCTTATGGGATGAGATAAATTTTGGTAATGAATATGTTATGGTTGCCCGAATCAACGTAAACTTTGGCATCAAACCGTCTTATTGTAAATCAATTTAACCGATTTAGTCACCTGCATCCAAACCACTTGTTTTGGAAAACTTTACCAAACCACTACTTATGTAACACCCCAAGCCCAAAGCTACAGGCTGGCCAAATAACTTCGAGTCCAACTTAAAACCATGGTGGAAGTTATTGGTAGCCCATGACTTGAGGCTTATAAGGTGCTAACAACTTCTACTTTCTATCCATGTGGGACGGGTTGTTATGAACTCCCCCACTTGAACTCTTGACGCCCTCGTCAGGCCTACCGAGAATCTTTCTCTCCGTGTCATCGGCGATGTGGGATTCGCCTAAGATGTTACCAACATCCCCCTCGAGGACTCATCATTCCCGATGAGCTTTGCCCCACCATCTCGATGTTGCAAAGATCGGCTCTGATACCATTCTGTAACACTCCAAGCCCAAAGCTATAGGCTGGCCAAATGACTTCGAGTCCAACTTAAAACCATGGTGGAAGTTATTGGTAGCCCATGACTTGAGGCTTATAAGGTGCTAACAACTTCGACTTTCTATCCATGTGGGACGGGTTGTTAGAATTCAGGCTCAAGTCTAATATTTAAACCATGTTGACATGGCAACACTTATATTAGAATATATGAGCAAGGAAGTGTCGCATTCACCCTTAATGTCTTTCTTCCAAAATTACATTTGTAAAACATAAAAACTGTAATGGTAATTTATTCAAGCATCTTATGTAATAGTAACCCATTCTACAAGTTTTCCTATTTAGTTGATGAAGTTCCAATTTTAAAAGACTACACCTACATAAATTTGGACACCATCAATATCAACACATTTTTGGTAAAAACAAAATAGGATAATTTGGAAATTCTTGATTTAGACATTCAAAATATCACCTGTGAGAAATAGGTCTTAAAATTTGTAAAAATAGTCCCCATATATACACATTATTTCATGCATGAACTTAATAGTGTGAGAAATAGGTCTTAAAATTTATAGAAACAGTCCCCATATATACACATTATTTTCATGCATGAACATACTAGTAAAATATTGTCAGATCGATGATATAATTTACACAAATTTCCAATAACACAATTTAAAATTTGGAACATGTAGTAAAGTTTTAATGTATTTATCTCGATTTTAAAAAACTTTTAGAGACAATAAAATTTTATATCTACATATTTTGTACATTTTAATAACATGCCTGTTAGTTATCGTAGACAACGATACATTCATCACAAGACATAATGTGCACACCTCTAAAAAGAAACATAGACATCCAGATATCTTTGTTAGGCATTATGCCAAACTCAATTCGTTTAAAAATTGATTTATATTTAAAAACATAGACATCCATATATCATTGTTAGGCATTAAACCAAACTCACTCCATTTAAAAATTGTTTTAGTTGTTATTTCATACGTTAATATTTTGATCATTAAAGTATTTGATAAAAAATGATTTTATGTAAGTGTTTAATTATTGTTTTATGATATCAGGTAATGATGAAAAATAAAATAATACTGTCAACTATAATGGATAATAAAAAGATGAAGTTGCAACAATAAATTTATAGAAAGAACATAATATAGTCATACCTCAAAAACATGTTAAAATGTGTCATAAGATTATGAAAACTGTTTATGTAAAAAATTACACAGCTCGATGTCGTAAAAAACTTTTGTGTGGCTTAACCGTCGAGAGAAAGAAATTACAATCAATGATAAGTGCGAAAATGTAAAATGAGACAAATGATTTGATGACGCAGGAAAAACCTCACGACGGAGGAAAAAACCTGCGGTCGACCTAAAAGATAAGTCGACAGGGCACGATGATCACCAATCAGGGGTGACGTCCTTCGGGTATACAGCTTTGATCGTACGATTACAAGTGAAACAACAACGAGATCGAATGTAAATTACAGATGATTATCAAGAATAATTGCTATAGAACTTGTGAGCTTCAGATAGACTTCGTCTGTTGAAATGCTGGCTTGATTCTTCTTTTATAGTAGCTTGAGAATAACGGTCCAACGGTATTGTGACTCATCAATGATCAAATCGTAACTGTCCAACGGCTTTGTAGAGAATTAATGCTTGATTGATAACCGTCCAACGGTGTTGTTGGAAATTAATGCCTAGATTGTAATTGTTGCGAGAATCTTGTTTGTAACGGTCGATCTTGATGCTGTCGAACGATACATAACTTACGACTTGCTCATTGTAATGATGGACTCCAACAAGCATGGCATAGTACTCAATCTCGGACTTTCTCAAAGGTGGGAAATTGTTAGATATGATAATCAGCTTTCCTGCATCAAAGATATAAACTTCGTATGTTTATTCGTTAGTACCGTCGTACGATATTTTAGTCATCGTCCGACTTATTCGATGTATATGTTCGATATTTAATGATCTTAGTTCGATTGTTCTTTTAGGTTTTATCTCAGGACCTTATCTTAATACAGGACCATTGTCCTGACATTTGTCTTACGATTATAGTCGGTCGTCGTGCGATTGTAGATTTTTACCCTAACAAAAACAATATGCAAGTTAATTAATTTGTAACAGAAGCAAATACTTAAATCCATATAATTATAGAAGGTATACTGCCAATAAGCAAATATAAATTATTTATCCATTTGTATGTAATAGAATATCATGTATTAACTTACTTCTAAGTTATAGTTAAAAAGTTTGTAGTAAAATATATTCGAATAATATTCAAAAAAACGTTCATATTTATTCTATAACAGTTGAAACAGTTTATGAGAAACCTATAAACTGATTTCACATCAAGGACCTAAAAGATAATTAAATATTCGACGTTCAACTAATCTATACTATTTTCTGTGAATTTCAACTTGAATAAAGTTTTTGCTCGCCTTCTAATTCTGTTTTCGGTAATTTGCGGGCTATCCTTATTTTCCCTTTTTATTTTAAAGATAAATTATAAAATACATCCAAGTGGATTTACCAAAACCTTGTTTCATTCACTACCTTCTTTAAATTTAACATACCATTTTATGTATTTTACATTCCGTTAAGTATTTCATAATTAGCCCTTCACATGACATATATTAACCTTACGGTATTTAGTCATTTGTATTTTTTATATTTCTTTAATACACCAGTTTTGAAGGTTGTATGAACACTAACGGCTAAATAATTTAAAAATATTTAACATGAACATAAACATTTGTAACTACCGTTTTTAGAATTTGTTTTTGTTGATCCATCTATCTTATGACCTGATGAAATGATAATGATCATGTAACTTTACTTAATGAATAGGAACTTTGTTTTTATTACAGCTTGAGGAATTATCACCGAGTCTGTTAACAGATATTCTCATTTATTCAAGCATCGGAATGAATGATCATGATCATGATCAGTAGTTGAGTGAGTTTGTTCAAAAGACTACTGATACTGATCTGAAACAAAGATCCTCCTAAGGACATCAGTCATACCCACAGATCCATCAGCGATGTCGAAGAAATAGTTGATGATAGGAACAACGTAGCTCGTGATCTGACGACAGATTCAGTGATAGCAACCTATTCACATTATGTATGTCTCTCTGAAAACATCAGGTAACAGCGACCTCTGACCATCATCAGTATCAGGGACTCTCTCACTGATCAGTAACCTGATCCTGAAGAACGAACATTGTCTTTTATCTTATGCACAAAAGGATTATATACCTTTATGATACATAGTACAAAAGGACGGTCACTATACTATTCCCTTTGTACTTATGAGCCTATAAGGTGACTATTTCCTATTAGCACACTTTTGCCCTACGTGCAAAGGAATTTGTTTATAGTAAAAAGTACACAATAACCACTAAGAGTACATGCAAAGAGAAAAGTAAATAGTTGAACGATTGCTTGATTATTCATAAACGAAACATATGACACGATTATATAGTGCCAAACTTACAGAACAGCCCCTAGAGTCTATAACTCTTTACAAAATGGGCGCAAAAGTAAAGTACTAAACTAACTAACGAAAGTAACTATCTAAAATGTCAAAAGTAACTTCTTTACAACCAAAAATCATGATCTAACAATCTCCCCCTTTGGGAAGAAGTTTGTAGGGCGGCGGATATTTGAGCGCAGGCTCCCACTCCGAGAGCTGTAAGTACTCGTCCCACTCTTGGATCGTCCTCGTGCGAAGCTCCATGGCTGTCTCAACTCTTCTCATCATCAGCCTCTCCTTCAGCCTATTCTCTATGATATCCATAGCCTCGATCAATCTCTTCTTCCCTTGGTCGCCCTTGATTTTCCACATCTTGTTCTCCAACAGTCGGTGCTTCATCCCATTGTAAACATACAGAAGGGTGCCGTCACACAAGCTGGATAGCTGACTGAACCGCATAAACCTTCACTGTTTCTTTTTGAAAGTACAGTACACAACACAATGCTCCGGAACCTTCGTCGGAAAGTAGTGCAGGTATTGGTCTAAGAGTTTGGCTTCCAGGTTGGGACAAAGCAAGTTTACCTTCTGTTGTCTGCTCTCTATGGCCATCAGATAGTCGGCTAGGTGCGAGAGGTTGATCGTGTGTCGCACATACGTCTTGAGAACTTCAAGGTCGTCTCTAAAGTAACCAGGGCGAAGAACCGGGCCCTGAAGATACTTGATGAGAGTGAGGAGATATTCTAAGTCGATGCTCTCGAGGTGTGCTCCAGTGAACACGAAATCTCGGAGGTTTCCGTCCGGAGAGCCTAGGTTGTACTTGAGCACATGAAACTCAAGGAACAACTGGTGTCCGAAGCGGTAAGGTCGAACGTCCTTCACCTTGACAAACCGAAGAGTTCTTCTGATTTGTCCCTGTTCCATCTAGCTAAGCTTCCTCTGATATACGTACGCAGTTCGACGTCGACGTTTCTTCATGTTAGACAACCCAAATAAGACCTTCTTGGACCATGTGTGTAACCTTTCCTGTTGGAAGATCCGTGAAAAGGATTCCTCTAGGAAGGGTCTGAAGATAACTGTGTGGTTCCAACCAAGTTTGATGGGCTGTAGAGCAGTGGGAGCAGTGACTACCTCTGGCATTTGTACGGTAGGGAGAAAGGTATCGTAGTCCGTGCTGGTGATGATATCGTCGGTTCGTTTCCAGAACCGAAGGCTCTGAGCAAGCTAATTCAAAATCCTCCTTGCCTCCTAAGAAATATGAAGCTCGGAAGGATCTGTCGGTGTAGTGTTCGGATCTATCAAATCAACAGCGAGAGTTTACTTTCTCGTGTGGGAACTGGACAACCTCACCCACTGGGATGGCCTAATACACCCACTCCTCAGCATCTAACGGAATGTCGTCGTCGTCAGAATCCGAATCCCAAACATCTGCGGGCGTATCTGCCGGAGGAGTGTTGTCGGTCTGTTAGGATTGTGTGCGAGACAGTAACAGAGTTACCGTGTCCAATGTTATAAGACACTAGTAGGTCACACCGCTGCACACCTAATTGAGAATTTGTGTGTAAGAGATAAATGAGAAGAGAGAAATAAATAATTATAAGTTAATAATTATTTACTAGTTTTAATTAATCAGTAAATTAATTAATTAATTGATTAATTAATTAAGGAATTAATTAAAGGATAATTATAAAAGGAATTGTAATCTGATTGAAACACTGCCTTGTTTTAACCTATAAATAAAGGGTTAAAGGCTTGATAATCAGTGAATCAATACTACGAAAAACTCTCTCTCTCTCTCTCTAAACCGTCGGCTCTCTCTCTCTCTCTCTCACACAAGGATCGAATTTTTGATCAGTCCCGGTGGTCTAGCAACCCTCTCGCGTGGTGTCAGTAGCGGTGTAACCCCTACCAGCTGTCCGGATTTTTATCGTATTAAGGTAACCCTCAAAACACCCTATGATTGTATCTGTAAGTTTTAAGTTGGGTCCAGTTTTGGGAATCGTTTTGTTATCCGTTGCGCACCGTTAGTGCCCACGATTCCCAACAGTGGTATCAGAGCCACTTCTTAAACCTACAGATCAGGGTTTATCTGTTGAATTAGGTTTATTAAAAGTTCGTTTTATGTGCTAAATTGGATTTTTCGTAAAAAACCTAATCGGGTGGTGGAACGGCGGCAGTTAGCCGACTGAACCACCAGGCCATCGTAAACCACCACCGGCAACACCACAGATGGTGGTAGCCGGCGGTTGTCCCCTCGACGCAACCACAGCGCCGCACTACAGGTGGTGGTCGCGGCTGTGGTCGATTGCATCCACCGCACCACCGATTATGGTGGCGGTGGCGATCGATGGTGATAAACCACCATAGATGGTGGTGGTGACCGGAATTGGTTGTCTCGGTGGTGGTGGTTTTGACTACCATCATGGACGATGTCAATCAAGTGATCGAAAGCCACCGATCGACTGTGGTGGCCGATTGCCGCTGCGGTCAACGATGGTGGTGATTTCGTTACGCACCGCGCGAGGCGGCGGTGGTGGCGTTAAGCCATTGCTGTCGCCGGTGGCGACGATGGCGGATTGGTTGATCGATCGCCGGAGTGGAGATGGGGCCGGTCTGCTCACCGAGAGCGGTGGCGGTGGCGGCGAGCACCGCTTCTGTCAACGTGTTCCCACCCGATGGTGGCGGTGTTGATTGGATCGCAAACGGTGGTAGTGGTGGCTGGTTCGATTGTTTTTTTGCCGGCAAGCGGCGGCGATGGCGGCATTAGCCGTTGTTGTCGTCGCCAACGGTGGTGATTGATGGTGGCAGTGGTCGATTGCCACCACAAGGAGGCGTCGGCTGCTGCTATTAATCAAAGAGGGCGACGTCGGTGGTGTTTACACTGCTGCTGTCACCGGTAACCGTTGCGAACCAGCTCGCGCCGCGAGTGGTGGCTTCGCGCCACGAACAGCAGCTTCGCGCCGCGAGAAGCGAGCTTCGTGCCGCGAACAGTGGCTTATGATGGTAGCTGTTGTTTTCTGGAACACCGACCAGTGCAAGGGCAGCGGCACGTAGCTGTTGCTATTCATGGTAGGTGATAACGGATAAGGGTTATCCAAACCAGATAGGTTTGAAACCCTAGGGATTACTTCATTAAAATAATTAATTAAAATAAAATTTAGTTAAATTTTGTTTTATTTGTCGTAGTCAAAACCCTTTTTGACCCGTGGTTGTGTGCTTTTATTTATACATATGTTTCTTTTACTATTGTTGGTTACGGGAGGCCTGCGTGCCATTTACAACCCGGTTTTTGTAATGTAATTTTTCTTTATAAATAAAATAACCGAAGAAACCCGAAGACGGAGCCAAGGAGATAAACCATGGAGTTTGGAGCCAGTGGGAGCGCCGAGAAGATTTGTCCCTTAGGAATAAAGACCGTCGTTTTGTGTTGGCTCACGAAACGACAATAGTTAAGGGTTTTTGACTATGACATGTTTTAATGCGTGGTTGTTAATATTTAACAGTTGTATAAATTGCGTGGTTGTTTTAGTTGCGTAATTTTTAGATATAAACATTTTTAAAAAAAAATTAAATGTTGGATACAAATACAGTTTGTGTTTGAATCCAAGTTTTTGAAAAACTGGCATTTATAACCCTTGTTAAAATCATAGATTAGTAAGTGCAACCCACTTTAGGGGCACCTCCGGTGTAAGGTACATAGGGCGTTGTAAGTGCACACACTATGAACGCCCGTGTTCAAACCGAAACTGGAGGGTGATAAAACTTTGCGAATTATCTCCGGGTGGTACCGGCCAGAGTTTGTCCAGGTCCCGGGTGGTGCAATCTATTTTGGTAATTATTAATTCACTGGGTGGTACCACAGGCCAAAATGCACTAGATGGACTAAATATGCACGGATTATATATCCTATGTCCCGACGATCTAGAAATCGTATTTTTGAATTAAAATGCGATTGGTATAGTTTTACCTACCATAAATCGCATGAGTCGGTTTGACATGATCACATGCTTCCCGACACATGTGAAATATGGATTCTAGTCTAATAAATTTATTTCAAGGGTAATAATTTATTAGAATTTTGTAATTATAAACTAAAATTGGAATTTGTTCTTAATTTGTAGATGTCGAAATCTGTAATTCCGTTTTATACCCCTGAGGAATCCCTAAGACTCATCAACTGTAAATGGAAGCTTACAGGCCAAAATTTTCCAGTTTGGAAAATGCACCTTTACAATGTCTTGCGTGCACAGGGTAAGCTGTATGTTCTGGAAAAACCTGTTTCACGACCAGAGAGTAATTCTCCCGAGAGGGATTTTACTCAGTATTTTAAATATTTGGCAGATGAATCGGATGTAATGTCCATTCTGATTTTCTTGACATAATCCGAGTTCACGGGAGATTTAAGAATTAAATCTTGTCACCAGGTTGTGAAAGATATGGAGAACCAGTTAGGTCTCTATAAGCACACAGGTAAACTTCTGATCATGCAAGAGATTTTTTCACTAAAGCTGAAAAAGGATCAGTCAGTTAAAGACCATCTTATTGAAATGAGAAGGCTCTTTAAATGTTTATCGCGTTTGGGATACAAGATGACTCAGGAAGAGTTAGTGTATCTCATGTGGTTTTCCCTCACGAAAGAGATTCAAGACATAGCTAGTGCCTATATGAAGGAACCAAAGAATGACGTGGATAAAGTTCATGAAGATATTCTGGCCAGTCTAGAGCCAGTACCGGAACCTGCTGATCTTATGGATACTGATGTGATTGATGAGCTGGGAGATCTGAGTTGCCCAGAATGCGGCAGCGAGGATATTTGCGAGCACTCGATGAATATCGACCAGATAGAGATCGGTTTACCCGATGCTCTAGGTATCTTTATGATAGATTGCTTAATCACTTCTTATGAATCATGGGTAATTGATACAGGTAGTGGTAACCACATTTGTAATCATTTACAGGGATTCACTAGAAGAAAGACTTTGAGGAAGGACTGTTCGAACCTACGAGTTGGCGAAGGCACTCCGCTGATTGCTGAAGCTGTAGGATCTTATAGTCTTAGTTTACCCTCGGGTCTAGTTTTGGAACTGGATAATTGTTATTATATTCCAAATATGATTAAGAATGCTTTGTCTTTTGATTTGTTAGTAGACCAAGCTTTTTATTACAAATACGATTATAAAATGATTTCTGTCTTTAAAAATAATATCTTCTATTTTAAAGCAACACCTGTGAATGGTCTATATAGAGTAAATCTGCAAGACAACAGCAGTGAAATCTATCATATAAGTAAACGATCCAAGGACATTGAGGATCAAACTTACCTCTGGCATTGTCGTTTAGGCCACATAAACAAGAAACGCGTTGAACTACTCCTAAAAGGAGGTTTTCTTGGAACTTTCGATTATAAACCTTTTGATAATTGCGAATCTTGTTTATCTGGCAAAATAACAAAGCAACCTTTCAACAAAGAAAATGAAAGGGCCACTGACTTGTTAGAAATAATTCACACAGATGTGTGTGGACCATTTAGTCATGTGGCAAGAGGAGGATACCGGTACTTCATTACCTTTACTGACGATTTCAGTAGGTATGGTTATGTCTATCTTATAGACATAAATCTGAAAGCTTTGAAAGATTCAGAGAATTTCAGAATGAAGTACAGAATCAACTTGGCAGAAAGATCAAGTTTTTACAGTCGGATCGCGAAGGCGAATATCTTAGTGATGAGTTTGACAATCATCTGATGGAGTGTGGGATTGTATCCCAACTCACACCTCCGTATACACCTCAGATGAATGGTGTATCAGAAAGGAGAAATCGTACTTTGCTTGACATGGTACGATCGATGATGTGTCACTCTATGCTGCCAATGTCATTCTGGGGACATGCGCTCGAAACAGCAGCACATATACTGAACAGAGCGCCAACAAAGTCGGTAGAAAAGACTCCATATGAATTATGGAAGGGTAAGAAACCCAATATATCTTTTCTAAGAATTTGGGGTTGTGAGGTTTACGTCAAACGACCCACCTCAGAAAAATTCAAGCCCAAATCCGACAAGTGTTTCTTCGTAGGATATCCCAGAACCACCGTGGGATATTATTTCTACAACCCTGAAGAGAACAAAGTCTTTGTTGCTCGAAATGGAAAATTTCTGGAAGAAAAGTTTCTCAGCTCTAGGAACACCAGAAAGGATGTAGATCTACAGGTAGTAGACGAAGAAAACACTACACCAATTGTTGAGCCAGAAATTCAACATGAGAATGTTGAAACTCAATCAGAACCGATTGAGGAAGTGCAAACACAGGACCTTCGCAGATCCAGTAGGGTAAGACAAGAACCAGATAGGTATCTTGGGTTTCTAGTCTCTCCGGATAGCAGAGACTTGAATGAACCAACATCCTATGGAGAAGCTGTGTCAGGCAATGAGTCTAAACAATGGCAGGAAGCCATGAAGGCCGAGATGCAATCCATGTACGACAACCAAGTTTGGGAGTTGACAGATTTGCCACAACACTGTAGAGCTGTTGGACGCAAATGGGTTTTCAAGAAGAAAACCGACATGGATGGGAATGTACACACTTTCAAGGCCAGACTGGTCGCAAAAGGATTCACGCAAACTCATGGTATCGACTATGATGAAACTTTTTCACCAGTGGCTATGCTAAAGTCAATTAGGATTCTTATGGCCATTTCAGCGTACTTTAACTACCAGATCTGGCAAATGGACGTCAAGACAGCCTTTCTGAATGGAAAGTTAACAGAAGACGTCTATATGGAACAACCAGAGGGGTTTGAAGATCCTAAGAATCCTAACAAGGTGTGTAAACTGCTAAAATCCATTTACGGATTAAAGCAAGCATCTCGAAGCTGGAACTTACACTTTGATGAGCGAATCAAAGAATTTGGTTTCGCCAAAAGTGAGTTCGAGCCGTGTGTCTACACTAAGTTCAGTGGGAGCATAGTAACCTTCTTGGTCTTGTACGTAGATGATATCCTACTCATAGGAAACGATGTTCCAACTTTACAGAGTGTAAAGAGTTGGTTGAGCAAATGTTTCCAGATGAAAGACCTTGGAGAAGCCGCTTATATACTTGGCATAAAGATCTACAGAAATAGATCTAAGCGGCTTATTGGACTTAGCCAAAGTACATATATTGATAAAATCTTGAAGGAATTCAGGATGGATGAATCCAAGAAAGGATTTATCCCGATGCAACATGGCATAGTGTTAAGTAAAACACAATGTCCTGTTTCTAGTCAAGATCAGGACAAAATGAAATCGGTTCCATATGCTTCAACAATTGGATCGATTATGTATGCCATGTTATGTACCAGGGCCGATGTTGCTTACTCAGTAAGTGTTACGAGCAGATATCAACAGAATCCAGGAGAACCTCACTGGGTGGCTGTCAAGTATCTGAGAAGAAAGAAAGACATGTTCTTGGTCTTTGGAGGATCTGAGGATGAAATCAGCGTCACAGGATATTCTGATGCTAGTTTCCAGACCGGCAGAGATGATTTTAGATCACAGTCGGGTTATGTCTTTACCCTAAACGGAGGCGCGATCTCGTGGAAGAGCTCGAAGCAGGACACGATTGCAGATTCAACTACAGAAGCAGAGTACATTGCAGCATCTGATGCGGCAAAGGAAGCTGTCTGGCTAAGGAATTTTCTGTCGGATCTCAGAGTGGTTGCCAGTGTCTCTACCGATCGATATATTTTGTAATAACTCAGGAGCCGTGGCGCAAGCAAAGGAACCTAGAGAGCATCACAAGTCAAGACATGTGCTCAGAAAATATAACCTTATCCGAGAAATCACTGGAAGAGGAGATGTGCGAATATGCAAGATTCCAACAGAAGAAAATGTCGCAGATCCGCTGACAAAGCCACTAGCAAGGGTGAAGCATGAGGCGCATGCAAATTCCATTGGGATGCAGTACCTGGACGCCAGTAGCTAGTTTTTAGTTTATTAATTATTACTATAGTTTAATTTTGAACAATACAATCATGTAAATTTTTCAGTGTGATAAAATAAATGGAGGTTTTAATTCATGATTGTTCTAAATTAACTATTTTTCGCATATTTAACATATCCATGATTTTACAAAGTTTTGTATGAAATCAAAATTTCCATAGCCACTTATTGAAATGGGAATTTCAATAGGGAGTTAAACGCTATTATGAATACTTGATGATTTATTCGAAGTAAAGAATAAAAGCACAAGTGATGTGAGCAAGTATTTATAGATACTCATCAGAGTGTTTGGGTATTGGAAGTGACCAATAATCAAGTCTGCTTCATGGAGCCTCAGTCATAAGCATTGACTTGATAGGGTGTCCTTAGACCTGAGATACTTGGTTTGGGAACATGAGGACTGTTGTACTCTTAGCGCGTCCTAACGCTGCACCGTAACAGGGCGGCTATACGGGACGTGACTAGATGCAGCGGAAGCCGTGGATCCAAATGCAAGTAGTCAAGAAGGGATTTGCACCTCTTTCAAAAGAGAGATATTTCCGGGCCCCTTGACGATTAAGATTGGCAGAAAACGCGTAGCCACGCTCGGATAGAATAACAGGTGTTATTTAGTAATATCCGTTACTACAGGCAATCGAAATCAGCGTCAAGAAATACTTGATTTTAAGAAATGAATCCTCCACTCCATGTCTTAAAATCACTTTAGAAATATCGTGTGCAAAAGGAATGAACCTGTGTACAAATTTAAGCGAGAATTGTATCTCTGGATATAAGAGATCTTATAACCTGGTTAACCTAAGTGTCTGGCTAGGGACCTCCTTAGGCTAATGGTAACAGCATAGTTACATGTCTAGCACAAGTGGGAGTCTGTTAGGATTGTGTGCGAGACAGTAACAGAGTTACCGTGTCTAATGTTATAAGACACTAGTAGGTCACACCGCTGCACACCTAATTGAGAATTTGTGTGTAAGAGATAAATGAGAAGAGAGAAATAAATAATTATAAGTTAATAATTATTTACTAGTTTTAATTAATCAGTAAATTAATTAATTAATTGATTAATTAGTTAAGGAATTAATTAAAGGATAATTATAAAAGGAATTGTAATCTGATTGAAAAACTGCCTTGTTTTAACCTATAAATAAAGGGTTAAAGGCTTGATAATCAGTGAATCAATACTACGAAAAACTCTCTCTCTCTCTAAACCGTCGGCTCTCTCTCTCTCTCACACAAGGATCGAATTTTTGATCAGTCCCGGTGGTCTAGCAACCCTCTCGCGTGGTGTCAGTAGCGGTGTAACCCCTACCAGCTGTCCGGATTTTTATCGTATTAAGGTAACCCTCAAAACACCCTATGATTGTATTTGTAAGTTTTAAGTTGGGTCCAGTTTTGGGAATCGTTTTTGTGACAACTGACAATTTTTGGCCTTCAGGTTAGCTACTCGTTAAATCACTCAGTAGCATTTCCGTAGGTAAAATTTTAGTCATTTAAGTTGTTAAAAGAATTTAGGTTAGTTTGCGTGAAAAATTTAGGCAAAAACCTAAAAGTTCCGAAAACAGCCCGAAAAAGCCCGTACCGGCCCAAAGTCACCCGAAAACCCTATAATGCCAAATTTAAAGTCAACTTATATAAATTATGATACTTTAATAAAAAAATAAAAGTAAACTGTTCCAAATATTCTAAATACACCTTCGAAAAAGTCGGTTTTTACCGAAAAGCGCCGAAACCGACACTGCGTTTGAATAAACAGTATTTTGGACTCTCTTTTAATAAAAAAAAAGAGGAAGAGGGATGGGGATTGGCCCATTTGGCCGGCCACCACCCCCCTCCCCCTATCATCTCTCTCTCTTTTTCCAACCTAATAATCATATTTCCCTTTTCCCCATTTCATTTCATCATTCCAAATTCAAACTTCCCTTTCATTTTCTCTCTTTCTCTCTTCATTTTCTCTCAAGAATTCCAGCATCCTCCTCTCTAAAAATCTGAAATTTTGAAGGTTTGAGCAAAGATTTCAAAGTTCAAGTTGTAGCATCTTCAAGGTAAGGAAGAAATGTGCTTTGTAGCTTCGGTTTTTAGCCCTTTTGGGTGTTTTTCTTGCATCTTTGATGCTCTAAAGTCTTCTTTCTTGGTTGAATGACATTCTTGATGTTTGAAGGTTAGAATGAACCATGGATATGTGTAAAAACATACAAAAGATGGTGAAATTCTATGACCCTTCCATATAAACACAAGATTTGGTGAAAATCACATGTTTTGGGTATTTGTGATGCTTCTACAGGGGCTGGAAATTCTCCTTATTTCATGCATGTATCTTGATGATATTCAAGTACATTTCTTTTATTTTGTTGCTATAAATTAGGGGATTTTAGTTTATCATCAAATAAACCCCCAAATTGTCAAAGATTATAAGTGTTCTTGGTGAAATGTTGAGTTTTGATTCTGGAATGAAGCTGACAGATTATTGCATGGTGTTTGGACGACCCAAAAAGGGTGTTTTTGGACTCGTCTTTCTCTAAATATTTTATAGATTAATATTTTATGTGTTAGGGTTCAAACCCCACTGGAATTACTCAAAAATTCCAAGTTTTAGACCTTCAACCATTACAAAACTTTTTAGTGTGCAATCAGTTACTGGTCAGAAATTGTGTTGACTTGATGCATTAATATCTCCATGATGGTTTATCCAAAATGCATGATTCTTGAGTCTAATTTCAGTGAGTTAGCTTTCCAAAGAACCTGAAAACACTTGATTTGGTGGATTTTTGAATGTGCAACCAATGAAAAGAAATTCGCGGTGCAATCTGTCCAATGATGGCAGATTCACATGCATGAATTCATGAGGTCATATCTCACTCAAAAACCATCCAAATCGTGTGAAACTTGTTTCATTAGTTAGATATATGAGTTAGCTTGAATACCCTTTTTGAAATTCAAATTTTGGAATAATAATGAATTCTCTATGGAACAAACATCACTGACTTGTATTTCCAAAAATGATTATTGCACACTGATCTTGCAAAAAATTTTAAAAATAGTTAAACACTTTCAAAAATTATGAAATTTGGTGGGAATGTTGTTAGCACCCCCAATATCAGAAGGTAAAATTTTGGTAACTTATCTCCTTTTGGAACTAAGCTTAATGGTAGCATTTTTGAAACAAAACAAATCTGCCAGAATCTGATTTCTTCAAAAAGGTTCTTTTGCAAATTTCAAGAAAACCCATATGTTTGGACATTGAATAAAGTAACAAAAACCTATTTTGTACTAAGTTGAACTTGATAAAAGTAAGTAAAGGCATTATAATAGGATATCGGTATTGACTTGCTAGATATGGACCGTTGAATTAAGACTTACGTCAATTACGTATGTTATAGGGCATAAGTAGACTTGGAGTCGGGATAATTCACGTATTACCGATTGTCATTAACGCAAAGCTACTCAAGGTGAGTATTCACAGCCCCACTTTTTACCGTTTTTACGTGTTTTGGGGTGAAAAGTATGTTTACAAATGAATGTGAATAATTGTGAAAATGTTACGAAATGAAATGTATTGTGAGTTAAATTTGAAATGTTATGCGGCATGATATAGTGAGTCTGAAATGAAAAAGTCCCCGGTAACTACTATTAACTCATAACAATGGGCCTATAATACACGTGGATAGCGCTATTTGGTTGACATACCCACCTTGAACTGACGAGAATATAGGTGCACTGTATTGAATAAAAATTCTACACATGTGGGATTTAGTCCCACCGCTGAGGTAGAATAGGGGCGTAGCATGTCATAAATGGCAGGATTAGTAGTGACTCAAAGAATAAATATCATGCGATTAACTTGACCCGGGAAATTTACTCACATGTGATACTAAGCTAGAAATGGAGTGAGCAAAAACGTTCACTAATGTTCAGGCTAGTATCAGTAGTGAACAAAAAGGTTCACTATAACTGGTTTATGAAAAATTGAGTGAATAAAGAGGTTCACTAAAAATTTGTTGCATTTAAATTGTTTTGTGCATATGAAAACCTGTGAACTCACCAACTCTCGTAGTTGACGCTTGTTTTAACATGCTTTTCAGGAAATCAGAAGGTAAATGAAAAAGCTTATTTTGCGCAATTGTTCGCATCAACCAAGACTATCTTTATTTTACTATGTTTGTAATGTTGAACCTCAGTTGGTTGTAATACAATTTGTAAACATTAAATATTTTGATATGAATGGTTGATGTTGTTTATCTCCTATCGCATTGAAATCTGAGCTGTCACACCTCGTGTTTCCGCTTTAGCGGGGTGTTACAATTTTGTTATCCGCTGCGCACCGTTAGTGCCCACGATTCCCAACAGGTCGGTGTGGTATCTGCAGCTGTTCCGGAGGCGGAGGGAAGGTCGAGGCGAAGTCTCTTCGATGGTTGGACCTGCCCCTCATGAGGACCTGGAGCCTGGTCGTCATGATCATCATGCCCTCGTTTTGAGGACTGAGACCGGCATGTAGCCTCAAGTTCCGTGATCCGCTGGAGTGCATTCTCTAACTGAAGATCCATGGTAGCGATAATCTTATCCCTCTGACTTACTTTAGCCTGTACAGTGTCGATCTGTGTAGTGAGAAAGAAGATAACCAGCTGAGGTTCTGCCTCAGATACGAAGTCTAGGATCTCTTCAGTGACTGGTGGTGCATCGAGGCGGAGGACAGGAGTAGGAGAGCGGCTCACAAATTTTCCCTTAAGAAGGCGTCTTGCTTCATCCAGTTCTTTCTGCCTGTCCTCGTCCGCTTTCCTCAGCTCCTCGAGCTTAGCACGGCGGGCTTTGTCTTCTTGTTCCTTCGCAGCTAAGGCTCTCTCAATAGCCTCTACTCGTTGGTTCTTTGCCGCATACGTCTTCTCGAGGGCTTCCAACCTGGTTTGGACAGCTTTAAGGATGTTGTCCGAATCCTTGTGGCTCCGCTCTCGATGTTGTCAATACCAGCTCATTTCTGAATTCGGTTGACAGGGAAAGCCCCGCAAAGGTGCTTCCCTATCGGCTCAATATCGCACAATAGCGAACACGCATTACTAAAAACGATGCTTTTAGTGACGGACAAAAACGTTGTTAATTCGTTGTAAAAGTAGCGTCAATTGGTAAGTAATGAGTGATGGATAGACCACACCTCACGTCCATTGCTAATCCGTCACTGAAAGTCTATCAACAAACATTCACGGATGATACTATTAGTGACAGATTAGCAATGGACATGGGTGTGGTCTATCCATCACTCATTACTTACGGATTCAGGCTTTCAGTGGCGTTTGTTCGCTAATACTACTTTTTATATATAAAGTTCATCATATTCACATTAGGATTTCTCCTTATGGGATGAGATAAATTTTGGTGATGAATATGTTATGGTTGCCCGAATCAACGTAAACTTTGGCATCAAACCGTCTTATTGTAAATCAATTTAACCGATTTAGTCACCTGCTTCCAAACCACTTGTTTTGGAAAACTTTACCAAACCACTATTTATGTAACACCCCAATCCCAAAGCTATAGGCTGGCCAAATAACTTCGAGTGCAACTTAAAACCATGGTGGAAGTTATTGGTAGCCCATGACTTGAGGCTTATAAGGTGCTAACAACTTCTACTTTCTATCCATGTGGGACGGGTTGTTAGGAACTCCCCCACTTGAACTCTTGACGCCCTCGTCAGGCCTACCGAGAATCTTTCTCTCCTTGTCATCGGCGATGTGGGATTCGCCTAAGATGTTACCAACATCCCCCCTCGAGGACTCATCATTCCCGATGAGCTTTGCCCCACCATCCCGATGTTGCAAAGATTGGCTCTGATACTATTCTGTAACACTCCAAGCCCAAAGCTATAGGCTGGCCAAATGACTTCGAGTCCAACTTAAAACCATGGTGGAAGTTATTGGTAGCCCATGACTTGAGGCTTATAAGGTGCTAACAACTTCGACTTTCTATCCATGTAGGACGGGTTGTTACAATTCAGGCTCAACTTTGACATGGCAACACTTATATTAGAATATATGAGCAAGGAAGTGTCGCATTCACCCTTAATGTCTTTCTTCCAAAATTACATTTGTAAAACATAAAAACTCTAATGGTAATTTATTCAAGCATCTTATGTAATAGTAACCCATTCTACAAGTTTTCCTATTTAGTTGATCAAGTTCCAATTTTAAAAGACTACGCCTACATAAATTTGGACACAATCAATATCAACACATTTTTGGTAAAAACAAAATAGGATAATTTGGAAATTCTTGATTTAGACATTCAAAATGTCACCTGTGAGAAATAGGTCTTAAAATTTGTAAAAATAGTCCCCATATATACACATTATTTTCATGCATGAACTTAATAGTGTGAGAAATAGGTCTTAAAATTTATAGAAACAGTCCCCATATATACACATTATTTTCATGCATGAACATACTAGTAAAATATTGTCAGATCGATGATATAATTTACACAAATTTCCAATAACACAATTTAAAATTTGGAACATGTAGTAAAATTTTAATGTATTTATCTCGATTTTAAAAAACTTTTAGAGAAAATAAAATTTTATATCTACATATTTTGTACATTTTAATAACATGCCTATTAGTTATCGTAGACAACGATACATTCATCACAAGATATAATGTGCACACCTCTAAAAAGAAACATAGACATCCAGATATCTTTGTTAGGCATTATGCCAAACTCAATTCGTTTAAAAATTGATTTATATTTAAAAACATAGACATCCATATATCATTGTTAGGCATTAAACGAAACTCACTCCATTTAAAAATTGTTTTAGTTGTTATTTCATACGTTAATATTTTGATCATTAAAGTATTTGATAAAAAATGATTTTATGTAAGTGTTTAATTATTGTTTTATGATATCAGGTAATGATGAAAAATAAAATAATACTGTCAACTATAATGGATAATAAAAAGATGAAGATGCAACAATAAATTTATAGAAAGAACATAATATAGTCATACCTCAAAAACATGTTAAAATGTGTCATAAGATTATGAAAACAATATGCAAGTTAATTAATTTGTAACAGAAGCAAATACTTAAATCCATATAATTATAGAAGGTATACTGCCAATAAGCAAATATAAATTATTTATCCATTTGTATGTAATAGAATATCATGTATTAACTTACTTCTAAGTTATGGTTAAAAAGTTTGTAGTAAAATATATTCGAATAATATTCAAAAAAAACGTTCATATTTATTCTATAACAGTTGAAACAGTTTATGAGAAACCTATAAACCGATTTCACATCAAGGACCTAAAAGATAATTAAATATTCGATGTTCAACTAATATATACTATTATCTGTGAATTTCAACTTGAATAAAGTTTTTGCTCGCCTTCTAATTCTGTTTTCGGTAATTTGTGGGCAATCCTTTTTTTCCCTTTTTATTTTAAAGATAAATTATAAAATACATCCAAGTGGATTTACCAAAACCTTGTTTCATTCACTACCTTCTTTAAATTTAACATACCATTTTATGTATTTTACATTCCGTTAAGTATTTCATCATTAGCCCTTCACATGACATATATTAACCTTACGGCTATTTAGTCATTTGTATCTTTTATATTTCTTTAATACACCAGTTTTGAAGGTTGTAAGAACACTAATGGCTAAATAATTTAAAAATATTTAACATGAACATAACATTTGTAACTACCGTTTTTAGAATTTGTTTTTGTTGATCCATCTATCTTAAGACCTGATGAAATGATAATGATCATGTAACTTTACTTAATGAATAGGAACTTTGTTTTTATTACAGCTTGAGGAATTATCACCGAGTCTGTTAAGAGATATTCTCATTTATTCAAGCATCGGAATGAATGATCATGATCATGATCAGTAGTTAAGTGAGTTTGTTCAAAAGACTACTGATACTGATCTGAAACAAAGATCCTCCCAAGGACATCAGTCATACCCACAGATCCATCAGCGATGTCGAAGAAATAGTTGATGATAGGAACAACGTAGCTTGTGATCTGACGACAGATTCAGTGATAGCAACCTATTCACATTATGTATGTCTCTCTGAAAACATCAGATAACAGCGACCTCTGACCATCATCAGTATCAGGGACTCTCTCACTGATCAGTAACCTGATCCTGAAGAACGAACATTGTCTTTTATCTTATGCACAAAAGGATTATATACCTTTATGATACATAGTACAAAAGGACAGTCACTATACTATTCCCTTTGTACTTATGAGCCTATAAGGTGACTATTTCCTATTAGCACACTTTTGCCCTACGTGCAAAGGAATTTGTTTATAGTAAAAAGTACACAATAACCACTAAGAGTACATGCAAAGAGAAAAGTAAATAGTTGAACGATTGCTTGATTATTCATAAACGAAACATATGACACGATTATATAGTGCCAAAGTTACAGAACAGCCCCTAGAGTCTATAACTCTTTTCAAAATGGGCGCAAAAGTAAAGTACTAAACTAACTAACGAAAGTAACTATCTAAAATGTCAAAAGTAACTTCTTTACAACCAAAAATCATGATCTAACAATCTCCCCCTTTGGGAAGAAGTCTGTAGGGCGGCGGATATTTGAGCGCAGGCTCCCACTCCGAGAGCTGTAAGTACTCGTCCCACTCTCGGATCATCCTCGTCCCGAGAGCTGTCTGAACTCTTCTCATCATCAGCCTCTCCTTCAGCCTATTCTCTATCACATCCATAGCCTCGATCAATCTTTTCTTCCCTTGGTCGCCCTTGATCTTCGACATCTTGTTCTCAACAGTCGGTGCTTCATCCCATTGTAAGCATACAGAAGGGTGCCGTCACAGAAGCTGGATAGCTGACTGAACCGCATAAACATTCGCTGTTTCTTTTTGAAAGTACAATACACAACACAATGCTCCGGAACCTTCATCGGAAAGTAGAGCAGGTATTGGTCTAAGAGTTTGGCTTCCAGGTTAGGACGAAGCAGATTTACCTTCTGTTGTCTGCTTTCTATGGCCATCAGATAGTCGGCTAGGTGCGAGAGGTTGATC
This sequence comes from Centaurea solstitialis, assembly GCA_030169165.1. NCBI lineage: Eukaryota > Viridiplantae > Streptophyta > Magnoliopsida > Asterales > Asteraceae > Centaurea > Centaurea solstitialis. The sequence continues at coordinate 55,215,212 of CM058045.1, read as the reverse complement.
GTGTGTCGCACATACCTCTTGAGAACTTCAAGGTCGTCTCTAAAGTAACCAGGGCGAAGAACCGGGCCCTGAAGATACTTGATGAGAGTGAGGAGATCTTCTAAGTCGATGCTCTCGAGGTGTGCTCCAATGAACATGAAATCTCGGAGGTTTCCGTCCGGAGAGCCTAGGTTGTACTTGATCATCTTGGACCATGTGTGTAACCTTTCCTGTTGGAAGATCCGTGAAAAGGATTCCTCTAGGAAGGGTCTGAAGATAACTGTGTGGTTCCAACCAAGTCTGATGGGCTGTAGAGCAGTGGGAGCAGTGACTACCTCTGGCATCTGTACAGTAGGGAGAAAGGTATCGTAGTCCGTGCTGGTGATGATATCGTCGGTTCGTTTCCAGAACCGAAGGCTCTGAGCAAGCTAATTCAGAATCCTCCTTGCCTCCTCAGAAATATGAAGCTCGGAAGGATCTGTCGGTATAGTGTTCGGATCTATCAAATCAACAGCGGGAGTTACCTTCTCGTGTGGGAACTGGACAACCTCACCCACTAGGATGGCCTAATACACCCACTCCTCAGCATCTAACGGAATGTCGTCGTCGTCAGAATCTGAATCCCAAACATCTGCGGGCGGATCTGCCGGAGGAGTGTTGTCGGTCGGTGTCGTATATGCAGCTGTTCCGGAGGCGGAGGGAAGGTCGAGGCGAAGTCTCTTCGATGGTTGGACCTGCCCCTCATGAGGACCTGCAGCCTGGTCGTCATGATCATCATGCCCTCGTTTTGAGGACTGAGACCGGCATGTAGCCTCAAGTTCCGTGATCCGCTGGAGTGCATTCTCTAACTGAAGATCCATGGTAGCGATAATCTTATCCCTCTGACTTACTTTAGCCTGTACAGTGTCGATCTGTGTAGTGAGAAAGAAGATAACCAGCTGAGGTTCTGCCTCAGATACGAAGTCTAGGATCTCTTCAGTGACTGGTAGTGCATCGAGGCGGAGGACAGGAGTAGGAGAGCGGCTCACAAATTTTCCCTTAAGAAGGCGTCTTGCTTCATCCAGTTCTTTCTGCCTGTCCGTCCGCTTTCCTC
>CM058045.1:53761972-53793721 GCA_030169165.1 Centaurea solstitialis | reverse complement strand
GTGGTATGGTGTGAGTATGTGGTTAAATAGCAAGAAACCCCCAATTATTTTGTGATTTTATGTGTTTTGGTGATAAAATGGGGTTATTGGTTCTGGACAGATTCTGTCCGATTTTTGTATGTAGTTTACACGACCCAAAAAGGGTTTTCTCGGACTCCTTTCTCTTTGAAATTTTTATGGTCGAATATTTGAAGTGTTAGGGTTCAAACCCCACTGGATTTGTACAAAAACACCAAGATTTGAGCCCAAACCATCATTAAACATTTTCGTGTGCAACAGCACTTGGTCAGGAATTTGAGTCATCTTCATGCATGTATAACTCTTTGATAAATCATCCAAAATGCAAACTTTTTAATGCTAAACTCAAGTACTCTGAGTTAGCTTTCTATAGAATCCAAAATCACATCATTTGGTGGACTTATGAGGCTTCAACCAATGAGAATAAGGTAGTGGTGTAGGCTGTCCCCTTGTGGCAGATTACACATGCACTACTTTAAGAGGTCATATCTCCCTCAAAAACCACCCAAATGATATGAATCTTGTCCCAAAAGCTTGGTATATGTGTTGGCTAGAAAATCTTTTTTGAAATTCGTAATTTGATGGTGTTATGAATTATTTATGAATAAAACATCACTGAAAGGTATTTCTGGAAAACAAAAAGGGACCACTGATTTTGCAAAAATGTTTAAAAATAGTAAAACACCTCTAAAAATAGTGAAATTTGGTGAAATTGTTCCTAACATTCCCTAAATCAGAGGGTAAAAATTTAAGGATTTATCATTTGGTGGACCTAAGTTCAAAGTGGCAATTTTTACATCTTAAAATTTTGGACAAATTCTGAAAATTTACAAAATCCAATTCTTTTGAACTTTAAACTTTCCAAAATGTTTGGAGGTCTCCAAAATGTGATAAAATGAGTTTTTACTATATTGGACTATATAAACAACATAATGGCATTATATGGATATCGGTACGATTTTGATAGGGACCGTTAAATTTAGAACTTACGTTAAAAATTACGTGTTTGATAGGGCGAACATAGTTCGGAGCCGGGATTAGACCACGCACCCTCACTCACTAAACCGCATTAATCGCTCGAGGTGAGTATTCACAGCCCCACTTTTACCGTTTTTACGAGTTTTTGGGGTGAAAAGCATGCTCATGAATGAATGTGTTTATTGGTGAAAATGTTGCGAAATGAATTGAATTGAAATGAATTTTGAGTACCAAAGAGAATTGAAATGAAATGTGTTAATGAAATGAAATGAATTGAAATGTTATGTGATTATTGAAATGAAATGAATTGAAATGTGTTTCGAGTGTCGAAATGAATTGAAACGAAATGAACTTGACTTTTGAAACAAAATGAAATGAAATGTATTGTTAGTATCGAAATAAAATGAAATGAAATGATTTGTGAGCTAAATTTTGATATGTTGAAGCATGATATCGTGAGCACAAAATGAAAATGTCCCCTGCACTACTATTAACCCATACAAATTGGGCCTATGATACACGTGGATAGCGCTATTTGGATTGACATACCCACCTAGAACTGACGAGTGATAGGTGCACTGTATTGAAAAAGATTCACCCCGGCTGGAATTAGTTTCCCCCGGTGAGGCTGAATAGGGGCGTAGCAATGTCACAAAATGAAGGATTGTAGTAACTCACTGATATATATCATGTAATTAACACATCACCCGGGAAATTTACTCACTACTTGATACTAAATTGTTTATTGGGTGAATGAACTGATTCACCAAACTGCTTACAAAAAATGTTGCGAATAAATGTTTTATTTGAAATTGGTATTGTACATAGCTGTTTTGTACTTATAAAAACCTGTGAACTCACCAACTCTCGTAGTTGACACTTGATTTAACATGCTTTTCAGGAAATCCGAAGGTTTGATTTAGGCTTTTAGAGCTTTTTGTAATCACCAATCATGTTTTGTCGTTTATTTGCGTTTTGTAAAAGAATTGTAATTTTGAATTATGGTTGGATTGTAAACTTTGTAAACGCTATTTAAACTTTTATTATGAATGATTGGTGTTATGTATCTCCTATCGCTATGAAATCCAGACTGTCGCACCTCGTGTTTCCGCTTTAGCGGGGTGTTACAATATTATACTGATTTTGTGGTAAATGTGATAGCTGATGAATTACATTTAATGCATGCTTAAAATGGTAATTATGTGATGATTTGACTGATGTGATGCACTATGGACACTGGGTACCTTGGAACCTCGCGTTCCTTGGGAGTTTACCATTTGGTCTGATTCGCCACTTGGGGTACCTCGGGACTACGTCCCTTGGGAGTTATTGTCAGGTGACCTGGACTGGGTCTGGACTGTATTCATTTCTTTGTCTGCACACATTTAGTGGGTTTTAACTTGATTTATGGCCAGTGGGCTGAAACTGTTGTTTAAACTGTTTTTAGGGAATTCACTAGACCTTTCGGTCTAACCCTCGCTTTCAAAACCTTTTTAAACATTTTTCAGGGGAGGTTCGTAGAGAAGCATCATTGAAGGGAAGTGAGAAGGCTCAGATTAGAGGCCAACTTTAGACATCCGATAGATGGTCATTAGTTATAGTGTATCTCAGCTGTCGAGGGTTGTTCCACTGTCAATACCTTTGAGTTGTCACTGATGGATTTTTGTTTTGGGCTTGAATGCCAAGTTTTGAGTTTGATAATTAATTCCGTTGCGTTAGATCACTGGGAATTGTTGTTATGCATGTTATATACTGTTTGGGAAATTTGGGGTGTTACAAAAGCCATCCTTGTGCAAGTTGAATTCACGAAACTCATGGTGAAGTTGTATAAAATGTTGAAAAATGATTCTCTGAATCCAATCAATGACTTCCTAGATGTTCATAAGTAAAAAGCTGAAAGTTAGATGTTTTGTAGTTTCTTATTTTTGTAATAGAATAGATCTCTCTGTATTGTATAGTTCATTTTTGCATACTCAGGGGAGATTGTTGACTCCTGCCTTGTTTTGTAAAAGAAGTATGTAAAAATGATATCAGAGATTTATGGGAAAGCTCTACAAAGGATCTTCATTTTCAAATACAAGGATTTTACAAGAAAATGACACTAAAGAGTGCTAGAAATGAAGGAAAATGCAAAAATAGTGCAATACCTTCTTGAAGAACACTATGTAATCCTCAAATTCAAAGTTGAATTCTTCGAAATTAGAGGATTTGTGGTGAAGTGTGATTGATTTTTGTGGGAGAGAATTAGAGAAAATTTGGATGGTTTTCATGAGAAATTTGAAATGGATAAATGGTGTGTTAGAGAAGATTAAGTAATTTATATGGAAGACAGAGTAACGGGGGGGGGGGGGGGGGGACTAGGGCCCATCCCAAGCCCAAGTCTTTTTTTTTTGTTAAAATAAGCCCAATTTGTTTTAAAAGTGTTCGTTTTTTCGGTTCGTGAAAGTTTTTCCGATAAAGTATTTCCGTTAGGTTTTTGAGGATATTTTGAAATATTTTTATTTCAACAACTTAAGATATAATAATTTATCTAGTTTAACTTTAATTGGGTCGGTTTGGCATCATATAAGATTTTCGGGCGATTACGGACTAAAACGGGCTATTCCGGGCGATTTTCGGGATTTCTAAATTATCTCCGAAATTTTTTCGCATAAGCATCCTATTTCTTCTTAAATAGCTATAGGATTAGGATTTCACTAAAAATTATGCTACAGGAGTGCTTTAGAAGTCGCTAACCTGAGGGCCAGAATTGGTCGGTTGTCACATTTGTGGAGTGATGCTGGGTATTATAAGTAATATCTTGGCCTTCCTAACAACAACGCGTTTTGGGGCCACACGGGCTGCAGGTTCTAAGAACACTGCAGTTAAGCATGCTAGGATGGGACTAGTACCAGGATGGGTGACCTCCTGGGAAGTCCTCACCAGGTCGCCGGAAACAAAGCCGTGAGCCAGTGGGGCAAAGCGGACAATATTGTTGTTGAGGTAGGTGGGATGTTACAAATGGTATCAGAGCCACTCCTGTGCCGTTCGGGATATGGGGCAAACCTCATCAAGGACGATGAGTCCCGAGGGGGTGTTTGTAACACCTTGGGCGTATCCCATATCGGCGTTGGACAGGAGTGATTCTGGGTGTCATAAGTAATATGTTGGCCTTCCTAACAACAACGCGTTTTGGGGCCACACGGTCTGCAGGTTCTAGGAACGCTGCAGTTAAGTGTGCTAGGGTGGGAGTAGTACCAGGATGGGTGACCTCCTAGGAAGTCCTCACCTGGTCGCTGGAAACAAAGCCGTGAGCCTTTGGGGCAAAGTGGACAATATTGTTGTTGAGGTAGGCGGGATGTTACATAAATATATAACTGATTTAATTAATAAATTTATATATATATAAATATAAATATATATAATAGATTCATATTTATCTTGTATTTAATATATATTAGTTTAATATATATTAATAAAAGGAAATATTCTTTCTTGCTGGAAGATAAAGATATATTCCTTAAAGATATATATTATAGAAAAAGGAAACTGTATAGAATATGGATACTGTTTTTCCATAAAAATATTCAGTTATGGTCAAACCTTTTTTATAAGACATTCTCTCAACCAAAAAGAAACCTGAAACACTCTCATTCCTCCCTCTCTCTCCCTCAATCGATTTCAGCCTAAAACACCGAAATCAGCTCGATTTCAAGTTTTATTCGATCAGATCTGTGCAACAGCTAGTTCGTGGATTTCGGGGTTCTGCCGGCTAGAAGGTCCGGTCGTAAGGTTTCATCACAGGTGGATCAATCTCGAGCAATTCAGGTAAATCTTCTAACTCCAGAATATGTATGATAAACAATTAAGATTCGTGTGCTTTCGGGTTTTTGCATATACTTGCTTCCGCTAATCAAACCTGTTTGGTTTGATAATCAGTTAAACCGTTTGTTTTTCTAAAACGTGACTCGTATCAGTTTGATCCGAGGGTCACAAAATCCCAACATAAAACATCATCCTTTTGAGAGGATGAAGGAGTATTGGGGGATGCTCGGCTTTTCTTTGCAACAGAGGATGAAAGAGCGTCCTCTGTGCAGGCAGAATGGGTTCGGCTCAGCGTATGCACTATTGGTTCAAAGACCTGTACATCTAGAACATGACGGTCTGTAATTGGGTTGTACAGGGAGTTGGGCTAGGTTGTGTGCGCAAGGCATCTTTTTCACCACTAATCTCAGCCTCTACTCCTAAGGATCTATCAGTTTCGATCTCCTTATCTCTCCCTTCCTCTACTTCAGCAACACCAGGACCAAAACTACCAATCAATCAACCTTCATCCTCTGACAGAATATTTCAGTACCTACATCAATATTTGCGTCGTTGAAGGTCCAATTATTGTTGTTTTCAAAAAGGTCTTCAGGTAAGTCTTCCAGAGGAGATAAAGCTCGTGGTGGTGTACAAAGTTTGGGAGACGGGGACTTCTTAGAAGATAGTTCCCAGACTACCTCTGTGGGCTTCTTGGATTTCTTTTTCCTTTTGAGTTCAACCTCTGAGGAAGGTTCTTCCATAGCTTCTGCATTTTGAACCTCTCGAATAGTAGTTTCAAGCTTTGCCTCTGGTGCATGTTCCTCTGGGGGCTCTAGGAGACTCTGCAAGGTTTCCCTTCTCGGAAATTTTGGTCTTTTTGGCCATAGGGGTTTCCTCAGGAGTAGTCTCTGGAAATCTTTTCCTTAAGCGTTTCTTTTTCTGCTTGGGCTCTACTTGAGGTGGAAATGGTTGTTGCGAAGAATCAACAGTGATGGGCTCGTTCTGTGGGTGTTGTAGTGATTGGGGTTCCTCTGTCATGATGACCTTTGCCTTTTTACTCTTTTTCTTCTTGACCACCTTCTGTGGGAGACTACTATGTACATCTATTGTCAATCTAACCTCACTCGACTCACGTATCTGCACCCTGTCACCCTCATCCCTCTGAGATTTTCCTGATGCCTATGCTCCCTAGGGGGTTGACCTATGCGTGGGGAGGTTGTAGCGACTGGGTTTGGCCTCCTGAACCCACGTATGTAACTCTGCCTATTTTCTTCTACAACAAGTTTGGTCATTGCATGAGACATAGGTCTCTGTTGAGCACATCCCTTAGGATCTAGGGAAGTTTCTCTGCCAACAGATCATGAAAGACAACTCCAAAGAACCTCTGAAGGACAAGGTTGGTAGGATCGCCATCATCTGAGTTCTTCGTTTTAGAGTTTGGGTTCTTGGTAGAGGTCTGAGTCGCGTGTTTCTTGCGTATAAGGCCTACCATGTCTTCGAAGATGAGCCTTGTGAAGTCCATAGATAAATTAAAGTAGATGCCATACATGATTGATAGCATCACCTTTGAGGTCTGGTCTGGGCTTCCCACCTTGCCATTCAGACACGTGTTGACGATAGAAAAACAGAGTATTCCAGAGGGGAGGAAGGCCCTTTCGTCTGAAATCCCCTCTCATGATCAGAGGCAGATCATCATCTGCAGTACAGGACAAAAACTAGAGGAATTTGATCAATTCCGCATCCACCGGATTGACATCGTATTCTGGACGATCCTCTAGTTGCAGAGCAATTCTTAGCTCAGACATGTTCATCTCTAGTGACAGCATTTGTGATCTGAGGTGTAGCCAACTATGCTCAACCCCTTCTCCACCAAGTCACAGACATAGGAGCTTAATTGGAAGTAGGTGAGATAGGTATCTGGGACTTCTTTGCAAGCAGTTAGGACATAGAAGATTGGATGATTTCTAAGTACTTCGAACAAATTGGCAGCACCATCAGGGATGTTATTCAGATTAGGAACCAGATAGTGATTATTGGGCTTCTTCAGTAAGACGAACTTTTCGAATCAATTTTTCTTGAAAGAGACAACATGAGAGGTTAGGGCATGGGTTTGATCAAAGGCTGGATCGACAGGGTGATTGCTTGATGCAGCACCAACAGAACCAGCGCTGGAAGCTTTGGATGCCATCGGAAAACAAGAAATTGCAGGTTTGTCAGAGTTTGCAAGTATATTAGTACAGTAGGGGATTCACCGGAGTAAGTTTGGGAGTGGTAAAAAGTGAGAAGGTTGGAGGTTTAGGATTTATATAGTGAGAGAGGAAAATGATAATTTGAACTGGAACGGTTTTATAGTGTGTTAGCTTTCAACTCTAATAATGTAAAAGTAATGATAAAAGAAATCATCTCAGAAGTTCAACAAGCAGAAGTTGTGTTGAATCTGGCAGAAGTTCAAGTTTCTATCGACAGAACCTCTGTGACACTCGTCAGAGGTTTTGATGCTATTTCTGAAGTTTCAGTATATGTCTTGCCAGAACTTCTGGTATGCTTGCCAGAAGCTCTGAGTGTTTCAACCTCTGCAGAGACCAACTTCTGGAAAACGGTTATTCTCCGATGTGCTGATCACGTGACAACCTCAACCGACTCTTCTTCGACGGCCAGGATTGGACCACGTGTCAAGATCTTAGAGAGTTTGTTAGGTTTATAATAGTGTAGTATAAATAGCCGTTAGTTGTTCTTTTTGCTTATGCTTGCAACTTGTTCTTCACGTATCAATTGGAATTATTGTTCCATTGAAATCCTTTTGTAAGTTCATCATTTCTGTTTGTAATTATATATAATACTGACCCCAAGCAGTCAGATATTTAAGGAGTTAACATGGGGCATTGGATCAAACTTGGATTAAATCCTGACCCTTTAAATTACCCTATTTTACGGTTTTTAAACTATCTAGCCCATTTCTCCTTCTTTCCTAATATGAAGGCGTCAAACTCCCCCTGCTCCTTTCCCACATTCCCTCCCCCTCTCACCCACCATTCCTCCCTTATCCAACCTCCCTCCCTTATCCAACCTCCCTTCCCTCTTGATTAGTCGCATATAAAGCCCATATCCAAATCCCTACTTCAGATATAGTTGTTTTCCTCTTCTTATGGCCATCAAATTCTTGCAACCATATGATGCAACTTTATTGTTGTATTAGGCACAACCTGCGAAAACGCTGATTAATAAAATACCGAAGGACATGCTTGATCAGCTTTGCCATCCATTACTAGTTATATTTGTTTTTTTTCTCTTTTCTAGAATTTGTTTTCTAGGTTTACTTTTTGGTAAAGTAGTTGTTGATTATGGTTTATTCAGGTGAAGGAAGAAGAGGCAAACATTCAAATCACGAGATAGATTGAATAAAAAATTGTCAAATGTTTTGAATTCTCAAGAGATTTGGCCATAACGGAGTCTGAGTTGATGAAGACGGTGTACATGCTTCAGTATGAAATACAAGGATTGATGGCTATAAATGGTGAGGAGAGATTTTCTTAAATGTTTGTATTTGTTAGCGTCGTTATTTTCTTAAAAATTGATCAATTTTTAGTTTTTAAAAACATATGACACCAACCACAAGCAGCATAAAGTAATATGAGGAACAAACGAAAGATTAATTGATATATTTTGTATAAAGAAATATGTGCCATTGTTCTAGGGAGGTGGTAAATCATTGATGATCCTCACATCGATCAACTTTTTCAACGCCCCTTTTGGTTCTCAAACAATCCATGCCTTCAAGACATTTCAAGCCTCCAGGATGTCGATTCATACTCTGCATCCTTCCTTCCTTCCTCCTCATTCTATCCGGTGTCATTGATCTCGTTTCATCTCTGCCCCAAAGAGCATATCTACTTTCCGTTGTTCATTCGTCTTTGCATTCATCTGGTGTGAACCAAGGTATTTGTTTTGCTTCAAACTATACATAGGTTATAATGACAATTTAAAAGGTTTTCTTTTTCCATCTTTAACATGTTGGTGAGAGTGCTTCAATCTTTTTTACAGGAAAAATGCAGTCAGAGAGGAAGGCATCATTCTTTATTTGGAATTCAATTCCATGATCTTTATTTATTTTGGAGGTACAAATGCATATTCTTTTTCTAATTGTCAATTCCAAATCTATATACCTTTTTTGAAGTTTTGATTTTTGATTTTTGTTGTGAAAGATTTTGAAAATTTTATATATTTAATAGATAAGGAAGGTAAAGGAAGAGATAGAGAAGGCAAGATATTGTTCTTATGGAGTTTATAGGAAGGATTTGAGAGCAATGTATTTTGCCAATTGATCAAACATTTGGCTCACACTATTTTGATTTTGCAGTTCCTCAAGTATGGTCCTTCTGTCGTTTGGTTTCTAATTGTTATTTCAAATGCTTTTAGTTTAATCATTTTGACTTACTGATGAAATTTTTAGTTCGAGTTTTTGATGATCAGATAAAGTTTTTATTGCAAGGCATGCATCATTGAACTGTTTGATTTTTTTATCGATTTTGTATTCATTGAAATTTGATACAACTAAGCTCTGTAAAGCATTTAAAAAATATAAGGTGGCATTTGGTGCAAAGAATGGAATTTATAGGTGAAGACAGGTGGTGGTATCGATAACTGTCATGTCCGCAGCGGTGCTTACAACGGCGGTGACGACAGCGACATGTGGTGGTGCGAACTACCACGACAACAGTTGGTAATGGTGATGGTAGCAACGATACCGATTGATGATGGTGGTAGCGACGACGAGGGGTGGTGGTGGCGATGACTATGGTACTAGCGGAGGTTGTGCGGGCGACGGTACCGAAAACAAGTAGTGATGGCGGTAAAAATAACTTGACTAAGATTGGTTATTTTTTCTAACTTCACCCTAATGTACATATGTATATGGTTTGGTGACGGAGTTTTCATTATTAGTGGATTTAGATGTGTTTTTCGGGTTTCCATCTAAAAAGTTGGGTTTGTGTTCTTCGTGTTTACTATTTTGAAGGTTCTAACTTATGGATGTTGCTAATGTTTAGGATGTGTAATTCTTAACTACAATGAATAAAAGGTTCATCTTAGACGCCAAGGATTTGTTGTTTTAGCATGATCTTTTGAAGTATTTAATGTTCCTTCTTATGCTTTCTGTATCTTTAAAAATTTTAAAATTTTAAATTACAGAGTTAGCTTGGCCGTTTTGTAGTAAGCAAAACCCAAGTGGTATAGAAAGCTAATCTAAGATGATGAACTGTTGTTGTACCATCTTGATGGTCGAAAGTGTCATTTAAACTCCAACAATTCACATCACATATTAAAGAGCATTTTACCAAAACCTTACCTGGGAAAGTGCTTAGCGGTAGAGTTCAACAGTATCAATTATTTACCAAGTAAGATTTTAGGTCAAAATAGTATTTTCCCAGTAAGCGTGAACCGTGGTAAAAGTCTACACCTTCACTTATCGGTTAAGACTCTCAAACTTGTCTTAATTATTACTGGGTAAGATTTTTGATCTTTGTCGCATTCATCCAGTAAGATTCTTGGTATTTACCTGCTGATGTTGATTCATTTTGACACATTGATTCTACCCACTAATGTTGATGGTGTTGTATGTTTCTAATTGCATATAATCTATTTTGAAAGTTACAGAAAGACCCTTCAAGTCGAAGGGTACTTAACCGAGAATCAAAGGCACTTGGAAAACCAGTTATAGTTATTTGACTAAGCTTGCTCGATTGAAAACAATTCAGCAATGATGAAAATGCTCACGCGAAATGCGATATCTGACGGGTTTTCCCCGTCTCTTAGGATCGACTAACCCATTTGCATGTGTCGTTCACATGGAACTTTTCCCCCCTTCGGCCAACCACTCAAGTAATCGAATCTAGATTAAAGTCATGTTGTATACCCGACCAACGGACGGGTATAATGCTAGTTAAAATTAATTACAGTGGAATTGAAAATCTTTCAGTAGCTATTCATACATTGTTTATCATCCTCGTTATTCAATGTTTGATTCTCAATTATATATTATATTGACCCAGGTCATTTGGTAAGAGCTCAATCAATCTCAGTCGTTTAAATTAATTGAATTTGAACGGTCCAGATCAAAAATTCTTTCCACTCCCTTCGCCAGAAACTACCCACGACCTCCAATTCCTTGGCCTGCTTCTTCTCTCCTCTCCACAAATACGCTCCTTGGCCTCCCTCTCAAACTTCTTCATCTCCCTCCCACATCACACGATTTCCAATCCGTAATATCTCCCGATCAGTCGCCGGCAAAACCTCAACCGTGAAAATCCACCGGCAAAACCTCAAAGGTCTGCAACCTGGTGCTCCTCTTTTATTTTTCCGTCTTCCCCATCTCTCCCCACTCCCATGATTTGAAGACGCATTGCAACTTTATAATAAATCGATGCAAGCAGACTAGGGCACAACACTTGTGGTAATAATAACATTCAAGGTATTATGCACACACATTTGCTTTCCGTTTGATTTCTTCGTTATTTTGAATCTTTTAGTTTAGTTTATACTGTATTTTGATCCTCATTTGGTTACGGTTACATATAGATTTGAAGGAGCTAGCTCCTAAATTGAGGAATCTTCATATCGTAAAAAATTTGGTGACAAATCTCAATAATAAGTTTATATCTTTTAAAGTTATAGTGACTGTGGTATAAATAAATTGATAAATTAGTTAAGTGATAACATTTGCAAGTGATCGGTGAACAGTTTGATAGGTTTCCATATGCTACTAGATTATGGTCTGATCCGGACAACAATGGTTGGTTTTAGTTTCTCTATTATCATTTTTTTGACTTTCCATTGCACGTGAAATCACGATTGTTCTGTGGGTTATATAGGCAAACTATGTAATATATTTTTGTCTCACTTTAAAGTCTAGTCTTCTTTGAGCCATTTTATTGATGTCCTCCATCTGCTTGTGATACATTATGAAAAAGGCTTTCATTGTTACAACTTGCTTGCATAATCAAAATTTGTCTTATGATGCTTTCGGTTTGGTACTTTGGTTTCTTAAATGGAGGTGGACTAACATAAAATTGCTATATATTTTAGGTTAACGGTCAAATTTTGAACTCTACAAGTCTGCTCTCAAGTTTTAGCTTGCTTAGTAACTTCTCCTTGTGTTATATGTAGTTACGTTGTCAAAGACAAAGAAGAAAGGGAGGGAGCATAAAAAAGCATGGTGAATTTAATAAGGGATGTCATGGAGGACTACAATTCCATGTAAGTTTTTAGCTTTGAAAACCAGAGAAATCTCAAATTTAAACATTCCAAGGAGAAACTCAAATCCACAAGTAGGTCGTTTGAAGTGTTAAAATAAATAAAGTTTATCTTATATGATAAGTATTGGTTAATCATGTACTTTTTAACTCAGTTGCTACTAACATCACAGACAATATTATGTTTTGATGTTTTAGATTTTTTACTTGGGTCAAACAACGCCATGCAGGTTTAATTCTTTTTTGGAAATATATGTTGTCATGTGCGTCAAGACTATGAAATGGATTGTTGATTGTTTATGTGAACCTTATATAGTTATTATAGTTGGTGTATTGAAGGTATCTTGGCCTATTTAACTTTGAAAGTTATCTTAGTTGGTGAGGTTCTCGGTCCTTGCTACGTTCCTATATTCATCCGGTAAGGTAGAAGTGACATGTTAAGAGATTTGGTAAGCGCTTATCCGGTGGTAAGTGTTTGATAAACAACCAAAAGATGTAGTTTTAGGAGTCATTTACTAAATGCTTATCCGGGTATGCACTTACCAACTCACATTACCTTACGGATGAATATGACAAGGACCAAGAATCTTACCCAGATAAACTCTTGGTCGATTTGAATCTTAAGTCGTGGAACAATGGGAAGACTTATGAACAGGCTGCGAAAATTGAAGTATCGATATGCTCGGATGTTTATATTGCTATTATGCCGGTAGATCATGTAATTCTATCGGTATATCTGCTAAATTATATTAAAAAATTTCATAATAAACATAGTTTGTTCTTGAAACCTAAGATCCATGATCTAAGTCTAATGCTTCTAGCCGATGGACCTTATTATCTGTAAACTCTGCATGAACCAATTGGTGCTACAAGCTGGATCATTCCTTGGAGCTTTCCTCTTACCATCCCTTGCTTGCAGCAACATGATCGTTCTGAAATCTGGAGAACAAACACCATTCACTGTTCTTTACGCTGCAGAATTGCTATTTGAGGTAGCATAGGATTTTCTTTATTGTCAAAATAGCTAGACCCTTTGTTTATTAGGGTAGAAGTAAGGTTTACATACATCCTACCCTCCCCAGACCCTACCTATGAATGGATAAAGTAGGTTGGGTTGGTTTTTTAACTGGCCTCTCTACATACGTGTTTTGTGGGACAGGTGTTCTTCATCCTGTTGTAATTTGAAGCTTTTTAGTCCTACTACTAGTGCAACTCTTGCTAGCCGCCATTGATAAAGTAATTCATATGTGAATCCTTATATCATGTATTAATGGGAATGAAAATGGAAATGGCAGGAATGAAAATGGATGAACTTTCATTTCCTTCAGTTTAATCAGGAATAAAATTTTGGGCTTCTAGGGGAATGAGTCGATCTCCATCATATTATAGAAAGCTAAACATTTTCTTATATTATCATTCCCATTAGTTATTGCTTAATATCTCTAACGAAATACCCCCCTTAATGAGGTAATGCAATTGGAAGGGTATTGCTTAATTCTCTCTTTTCATAGTGTCATTTTATTTTATTTTCTGAAGTTCTGATCTGATCTATGTATCCCCAAATGTAATTGTTTAGAGCTTTATTTGCTTTTATAATCTTCTTGTATGTATGCATTATATATGAATAATGGAATTTGTGGTAATTATATTACTATATTAACCTATTGCAATAATATTGAGCCATAAAATAGTACTAGCAGTAGATGTCATGTCCTAATTTGCGAAGGCATCAGATGCAGATTTCCTCAATATTACATGCATATCCAACATATGTAGTGTAGGTGACAAATGTAACTTTTCTTTTATGATCATAAATAAATGAATTGGATTTCTCCAACATGGAGAATTTTCCTTTTCTTGAGTAGATGGACTATAGTCATGAACTACTAAATATTGTTTTAAATGGAAATTTATTTTCACAAAAATAGGTTCGGTAAGCATCTTAGACGCAATACACGCTTATCGGGTAAGATTTGTTTCCTCCACTTGCCGCTTCTTAAACGATGCTGATATTTCTTTTTCAGTTTGTAACTTGATTACAATTTTGTTGCTTAATCCTTCAGGTTCCGGACAGTATTTGTAAGTTTGCCAAGAAAGGGCCGGCACCCTCACAAATCGATGTCATTCTGTGTGATTCTCATTACATTGCTCAAGTGAGTAGCATACCGGGAGGAAGATGCTCAGAATTCTCAAGGCACATGGTTTGTTTTATCATTTGAGAGATCTTGCTCATTTAATGAGACAATTGCTATCAGAAAGCACTTGGAGATCGAGGAATAAGAAGGACGCACAAGTCTTAATTGAATATTTGGATTCATCTAGACTCAATTGAATATTTGCTTTGGATACTTAACTAGATTGATAGTTCGCCTTTATGTTAACTTTTTTGTCTTCACACCATGCCCCCATCATACTTTAGGCAGTTTTTATGCTTTGTTCGAGTTTTGAAGATTGAAATTTTGTTTTGCATGGGAAGGTGGTCTTCGCTTTAATGTGATGGGACTTTTTGTATGGTCATGTTCAATTCTCAATGAAAACTCCATTTTTGCTAGGTATGAGAATCCAATAGAGTTTTTTGGTTCTTCAGACAATGCAGACGGGTCCAGCTTTGACACTCAAAGTGCTCATTTTAGTTCTGCATCAGCAAATGGGTCTAACTTTATACACGTGCGGTAAAAGAACCTTTCATAATATCAATATGGTATTCAATTGCTTTAATCTTCTATGTTGTAGTAATCTATATGAGGTGTTGTGGTTTCACCGCGTGTTTCATACGATGGATTATGTTTTGAAGCGATTTGTTGTAATTGAATGTTCCATGTGCTTTGTGATATCACATTCTAGGCTTTGTTTTCATTTCCTTATTATTGAGAATATGTACAAATCAATATCAACTATTCTACCGATATTATAATTTTTTGGCTTAATTTTTTTGTGAATCATTTTCTGTTTACTTGCTCATATAATAATCTGCAAGTTCTATCCATTATTGCGATGACGCCCCTTCCACTTAAAAATATGTTGGAATTCTCATGGTTCCAAGGGAACAAGTATTTCTGAAAATTCAATTGTTATTTAGTGACCTTTTCAATTTAAAATATATATAAAGATGATTCACGGATACCATAGAATACAATAAATGGTAACATCAAATAACTGAATTTAGATTAAATACATGTTGTGTACCCGACCTGTGGATGATAGGACGAAGATTGTAGAGTTTTAATCACACATCGAATATAAGCAATTCAAGATATTTTGGAAAGCAATCTTTGAAAAACCTAAAGATAATGAATGTAGATTAAACTCATGTTGTATACTCGGTCTACGGACGGGTATAGCGCTAGTTGTTCATTGCTTGAAGATCACTTTTACAGTTATCCTTAAATACTTCTGCTGCTAATTCACTGAACTGTAATTGTTAAGAATCAATCCAATCTAATCAAATCTGGGACCAACAAGTGGTATCAGAGTAGAATTGAATTGTAAATTCAATTAATCCCTGTTTTGGTTGAATTGATTTTGATCATCGTCTTCATTACTTTGTTTTCTCATCTTTTTCGTTACTTAATCATACTGTTTTTCTCATCATCATGGCGAATTCTGCTAACTTAAATTTCATGAGCATGGGATCACAATCCAAACCCCTATCCCTAAACCTATTAAAAGTCCTTACCTACCGAAATAGTACGGGCCTGATGGGGCGTTAGCAAGCCGCGCATCAAGACATATGAAATAAGGATCCTAGCCTAATATTTGATCATTTAAGGGTTTATTTATATTTATTGGGAATCATTTATTCACAGTTACTAAAACCAAATCCTTTAAAATGTGTAGATGGCAAACACTGTAACCAACATTAATAACCTGTCTCTTCGCTCCATTCTCGAAAAGGACAAGCTCAATGGAGCTAACATCCTCGACTGGGAGCGCAATCTGATGATTGTGCTCAGACACGAGAGAAAATGGTATGTCCTATAAGAGTTTCTAGGTGAGGCCCCTCCAGCAAATGCAACTGCCACTAAAAGAAATGCTTATAGAAAGCATTCTGATGATTTGCTGGACGTTGGCTGTCTCATGCTTGCGACTATGAGCGCAGATCTGCAAATAGGGCTCATAAACACTAATGCCTATCACATGATCCGCCAATTGAGGGACATGTTTCAGACGCAAGCACGCACAGAGCGTTATGATGCCACCAGGGCACTGAACGCGTGCAAGATGGCCAAGGGGACCTCGGTCAGTGATCACGTCATGAAAATGAAAAAGCACATTGATCACTTGGAGAGGCTAGGTCACCCAGTTCCATTGCAGTTAGCAACAGATACGATACTCAATTCACTGTCTGAGGATTACAAGCAGTTTGTAATCAATTATAATATGAACAACATGGAAAAAACAATTGCTGAGTTGCATTCCTTGTTGAAAACCGCTGAGTTGAGTATGGGGACCAGGACCAAGACCAGGGATGTGCTCATGGTCAGAGATGGTGGGGTAAAGAGAAAGCGTGGGCATAGAAACACCAGTAAGGGCAAGAACCTGCCTCAGGCTAGCCAGAGTGTGACCAAGGTTGAAAATACTGACAAATGCAAGGGCAAGGGCAAGAAAGTGAAGCCTAACAAAGAAAGGACCGAAAACAGATGCTTTAAATGTCATGAAGTCGGTCATTGGAGGCAGAACTGCCCAAAGCATCACGAAGCAGGTTTTAACACCTCAGGTATTCGTGACTGCTTTGATTTATCACTTTCACTTGTTAGTTTACAAGTATGTTGACACCTAGTGCAAATGTTTTAATTGCAGGTGGTCAAAAGTGAGGTGCCCAGGATTGCGAGGATCTACATGCAAGTTTATCATTAGATATTTACCAAGACAATTTTATGTTTATGGTTTTAAAACAATTTTTGGATGGTTGTTACTTTTGGATATTCATGGTTTATTAAATTGGTTTTAAAATTTTAAAATTATTGTCTTGATTTAATATCTTGTGCATAATGATGTTTTTTAATCTGTTCAAAGTCAAGATTGACTTGATTCAAATAGTAGATCCTAGATGTTGTCTATTACACTAACAGAATTACTTCAATGAATTAATTAATTGATTTGAAGTAATAATTATATGAAAATTGTCAAAAACGCACGAAGTACTATTATTTTAGGAATGTGTTTTTGAAATAAAACATACATGAGTAAAATAGATTATAAAATTATTTTATAGTCAGATTTAATTACTCATATGTTTTGAAATAATTTAGGATGTTATCTCAGACGATGTTGATAACATCAGTATTTATAAAACTAGGAAATTCCAAGTCTTGGAATTCGGATTTTGACAAAAATCCAGTTGAGTTTTGTAAATGTGAAATTCTAGTATTACTTAAAATAGAATTGACTAGGATGTCAAGTTTTGACTAAAGACAATAGTTAATTTTGAGTAATAGTCAGTTTTCATAAAGGTTAGTGGGAGCTCGGTTTATTCTATATCCAGTTTTGTGATAAAGAATAAAAGATATATATGTATATATATATATTAATTATTGATTTGATATATCTACGAATTATAATCCAGGTAGGATATAAATTCATAAGATATAAGATTTATCTTTTAGTTAAAAAGGGATAGAAAAATAGTTTCATATTTTGAGACAGTACAAAGTCATAACTGACTTTAATCAATAATTAAATAGTGTTGGATTAATTAAGATATTAAGTATCTTTTGGACTCTAAAGTGTTGTAAAACACTAGAATTAGTTTCCTGGATTTGCCAGTTTGGTAAATGGAAATTTTGTTTGATTTCAGGTAGAAATCATTCATCTACACAGCAACTAAGAGAAGTTGCAGTTTGATATTTCATATTCAAGGAAACCAGGAGTTATTCCAGTATCTCCAGGTTCAGGGAATATGGTGAAAGTCTAATTTTTGTTTTAAGGGTGTTTGCAAGAACAAAGTTAGCATAATCAAGTAGAAAGTATCAGTTGATACTAAACTTGTATTATTTTGGTTGTTTCTTTGATTAGTACGGTAAACACTAATCAAAGGGGTTAAAACTGAAGAAGGGTGATACTTCGTTTAAATCAATATTTAGTATACGTTGAGTAGACACTATAAAAGTAACTTAGAAATCCTATTAATTTCGTTATTATTACAGAGTGGAATATGGAGGACTATACGAAATTAGTTTCTTTGTTTCTTTTACACTTAGCATGTTTTTGATCCGGGAATAAAAACTAGTTTCAGTTTTTTATTTGAAATTATCCGTGACAACTTATCAAGGTGGGAACCTGGTAGGGCTATAAAGTCATCGTGGAGTTTTTGGGTAGTTATGATCAGTTGTTGAATAATAGCTACAAGTGATGTAGACCAAAAACTACGCGGATATTCGATAGAGCAGCGAATATCGGATGTGATCCACCGGTTGAGATTACTCCATGGATTTAGTCATGAGTAAAACTCCCAGAGGTTGTCATTAGCACCTGAGGTATTTGGTTTGGCATTACGAGGACCGTTGAATACTTAGTACGTTCTAACATCACGCCGTAACAGGGTGGTCATACGGGGCGTAACTAGATTCAGCGGAAGCCGTGGTGACAAATGCAGATATGCAAATGGGATTTGCACCTCTTCTATGAAGAGAGATATTTCCGGGCCCCTTGATTGACTGAAAAGACTGACGAAGTGCATGGCCATGCCCAAACGAACTTATTTGTTCTTTGTCATTTACCAATCAGTAGAGGTCGGATAGTCGAGAAACATAATCTTTGAGTATTCAGAGTTGACTGTATCCATGCTCATACTCAAAATTGAAATATCGTGATGCAAAAGGAAAAGCCTAGTTATACCCGATTTCTGAACAGTGTGTTCAGAAATGTTGTTTCCTTTTAAGAACGTTTTATCACCTACCTGGGTATAAGAGTGCTTATAACCTGGTTAGCCTAAGTGCCTGTCTAGGGGCCTCCTTAGGTCGGTGTCATCAATCTGATATTGCCTACTTGCACAAGTGGGAGTCTGTTAGTAATTATGTGCATAAGTTGACAAACCGTTTGATTGCACATCCAACGTTATAAGACACTTGAGGGTCACACCTGTGAGGACCTATAATTCGGATAGTAAAATAACCCAGTTTGGAGAGTTTGTTTTTATAATAGTAAATTATAAAATAGTTGGGTGTTTTCTGTAAAAACCTCAAAGTAGAAGGTTTTAGATAATTAATTAAGGATATATATTTATTAGTTAAATAAATATATAATAATAAATTAATTGGTTTATAATTATTTAGAAATTATTATATGGAAAATATAATAATAGTAAAATATTCTTTTCTTAGAGAAAGAAAGAATAAGATAATTATGGTAAGTATTCTTTCTTGGAGAGAAAGAAAGAATACAGATAACTATGGAAGCTATCTGATATATGGAAGGTTTTCCACATAAATAGATATGCTAGGCCATTAGTTTATTCATTCATTCATCTGTTACTTCTTCAACAAGAAACCTCTCTCTCTCTCTCTCCATTCTCTCTCTCATTGTCGATTTACACATAAACCCGAAAACCAGTTTCGGTTTTCGTGTATATTCGATAGTGTTCTTTGCGTACAGTTAGTCGTGAACGTTCGGGGTTAAATCCAGCTAGAAGGAATTCCGTTTGGTCGATTACGGGTGGATTTATCTCAAGCAATCCAGGTAATAATTCTAAACCTATAATTATTACTAATTGTATATTAGAATAAATAATTAAGACCTGTGATGTTTTTCGGGATTTATATCATTATGCTTCCACTTAATCAAACCAGTTAGGTTTGATTTTGGAAGAGGCATCCCAGACCACATTGGGCCTAGACTAATCCTCGGCAACTCAAGAAGATTGTGATTTCCAATGTACAGTGAAACCACTTGAAAAGGAATTGTCATCTTGTGCACCTGAATTTATTCCAAGACATTTGAAAGAAGTATTTGAGAAATCAGTCTGTTTTAAAAATACTGAGTGTCTTAGTGAAGATGAACTTGTAAAAGATTTCTCAAATGTTGAAATTGCTTCATTGACAGATCTCGCACTAGATTCTGAGATGGTCACATGTTCTGAGTACACTTCTTCGTGTTATACAACTAATCCTATAGCTGTTGAACTCACAAAACCTAAGCTTTCTTGACCCGAAAAAGAGAAATGGATTGATACTAATCAAACTTCTGTTTCAGCACATGAAGGGAATTCTATGAGAAGGGAACCACAAAAGAAGGGCTCTAACTTTTTAAATAAAGAGCCTAGACTTGTTAGGAAATCTTGTACTAAGATACCTAAAGCTAAGAAGGGCTCTAACTTTTTAAATTCTGTACCCATCTTTGAGAATTTCAATGATAAGTTTAAGTCTTTATCCTGTAACACTGGGTTCTGTAAATGTGTCAACTTAATGCATGCCTTGTCAAACCATTTTCAGACTTCCTCATGTCTGTTGTTAAATCACAGAGGTCCATCCTCTAGAGATTTCAAAGGACACTTTGGCAACTCTGTTTCTCAGAAAAGTAAGCCCAAATCAAAGGATGTTGTGGCATACCTCAAACATGCTAATTTAAAAGGACCCAACTGGAAGTGGGTACCTAAATCTCTTGTTGTATGATTGCAGAAACAAAAGCATGTATCTACCTAGTACATTGACTCAGGTTGCTCTAGACACATGACTGGTACGTTAGAGCTTTTATCTCATTATGTTAATAAAGAAGGAATTTCAATGGCTTTTGGAGGTAATAAGAAAGGCAAAATAAAAGGATATGGAATGATAGTTAAGGGAGAAATCACAGCGAATCAAGTGTCTTATGTTGACGGTCTGAAGCACAATCTCATAAGTGTTAGTCAGCTCTTTGACAATGGGATGGATGTAATGTTCAAAATCAAATACTGCATTGTCTACAAAGCTGACACCCTCACTGAAGTTATGCGAGCCAACAGAAGAGGAGATTTGTATCTTCTAAGCTTTGACACTCTTGATGAAAAAGAGGAGATATGTCTGATATCCTATGTGAAAAACGAAGAAGCATGGCTATGGCATACCAGGTTCTGTCATTTAAATTTTCATACTTTAGACAAGCTGGTAAGACTAAAGCTAGTAAAAGGACTACCCAAGTTAAAATTTGAAAAAGATCATCTATGCTCAGCTTGTGAAATGGCAAAACTTAAAAGGTCTTCACATAAAACTAAGTCTGATCCTTCTTTTGATTAGCCTCTGCAAGTGCTACAGGTGGATCTCTGTGGACCCATTGCGGTTCAGACTCTGAACGGGAAGAAGTTTATTCTTGTACTTGTAGATGAATTTTCAAGATTTACCTGTGTCGAGTTTGTTAGAAAGAAATCTCATGTTCCTGTGCTTCTTATTAATCTCTTGAAGAGATTGCAAGTTTTTCATGGATTGCAGGTTAAAGTTGTTGGGAACCGTAGGCACTAACGGTGCGCAGCGGATAACAAAAAAACGATTCCTAAATTGGACCCAACTTAAACCTTATCAGATACAATCAAAGCGAGGTTTGATGGTTTACCTTTATGCGATTAATTTCCGGAAGGCTTGTAAGGGATACACCGCTACTGACACCGATTGAGATAGTTGTTAGACAACCACCAAGGATTACCTGGAAAAACGAACACAAACCTCCTCTTGGAAATCGGCGCCGGTTTTGAGAGGGAGAGAGAGAGAGAGTTTTTCTGAGTTGTAGGATTGAAAACTGAATTGTATATCTGACAAACCCTTAACCCTTTATTTATATGGATAAACCTAGCAGAGTTTTATTCCATATAAAATTCTTTGGTAATTATCTCAAATAATTTCCATAAATAATTAATTCATCTAATTAATTAATTATGAATAAATAGTTTAACTAACTATTTATTTTAACTCTCTCATTAAATAATTAATAATCAATTAATTATTTCTCATGTAATCCAAACGCTCTCATTTTGGTGTGCAGCGGTGTGACCTACTAGTGTCTTATAATATTGGACACGGTAACCCTGTTACTGTCTCGCACACAATCCTAACAGACTCCCACTTGTGCTAGACATGTAACTGTTCTGTTACCATTAGCCTAAGGAGGTCCCTAGCCAGACACTTAGGTTAACCAGCTTATAAGATCTCTTATATCCAGAGATACAATTCATACTTGAATTCGTACACGGGTTCATTCCTTTTGCACACGATATTTCTAAAGTGATTTTAAGACACGGAGTGGAGGATTCATTTCTTAAAATCAAGTATTTCTTGACTCTGATTTTGATTGCCTGTAGTAACGGATATTGCTAAATAACACTTGTTATTCTATCCGAGCGTGGCCACGCGTTTTCTGCCAATCTTAATCGTCAAGGGGCCCGGAAATATCTCTCTCTTGAAAGAGGTGCAAATCCCTTCTTGACTACTTGCATTTGGATCCACGGCTTCCGCTGCATCTAGTCACGTCCCGTATAGCCGCCTTGTTATGGTGCTGCGTTAGTACGTGCTAAGAGTACAACAGTCCTCATGTTTCCAAACCAAGTATCTCAGGTCTAAGGACAACCTATGAAGCCAATACTTATGACTGAGGCTCCATAAAGTAGACTTGATTACTGGTCACTTCCAATACCCAAACACTCTGATGAGTATCTATAAATACTTGGTCACAACACTTGTGCTTTTATTCTCTACTTTGAATAAATCATCAAGTACTTATAATAGCGTAAAACTCCCTATTGAAATTTCCATTTCAATAAGTGGCTACGGAAATTTAGATTTCATACAAAACTTTGTAAGAATCATGGATACATTTAAATATGCGAAAAATAGCTAATTCAAAACAATCATGAAAATAAAACCTCCGTTTATTTCCAACACACTGTGAAATAAAACTTTACATGATTACATTGTTTCAAAATTAAACTATAGTAATAATTTAATAAACTAAAACTAGCTACTGGAGTCCAGGTACTGCATCCCAATGGAACTTGCATGTGCCTCATGCTTAACCCTTGCTAGTGGCTTTGTCAGCGAATCTGCGACATTTTCTTCTGTTGGAATCTTGCATATTCTTACATCTCCTCTTCCAATAATCTCTCGGATGAGGTGATATTTTCTGAGCACGTGTCTTGACTTGTGATGCTCTCTAGGTTCCTTTGCTTGCGCCACGGCTCCTGAGTTATCACAGAATATATCGATCGGTTTAGAGATACTAGCAACCACTCTGAGATCCGATAGAAAATTCCTTAGCCAGAAAGCTTCCTTTGCCGCATCAGATGCTGCAATGTACTCTGCTTCTATAGTTGAATCTGCAATCGTGTCCTGCTTCGAGCTCTTCCACGAGATCGCGCCTCCGTTCAGGGTAAAAACGTAACCCGACTGTGATCTAAAATCATCTCTGTCGGTCGGGAAACTAGCATCAGAATATCCTGTTACGCTAATTTCATCCTCAGATCCTCCAAAGACCAAGAACATGTCTTTTGTTCTTCTCAGATACTTGAGAATGTTGTTGACAGCTACCCAGTGAGGTTCTCCTGGATTCTGTTGATATCTGCTCGTAACGCTTACTAAGTAAGTAACATCGGGCCTAGTACATAACATGGCATACATGATCGATCCAATTGGAGATGCATATGGAACCGATTTCATTTTGTCCTGATCTTGACTAGAAACAGGACATTGTGTTTTACTTAACACTATACCATGTTGCATTGGGATAAATCCTTTCTTGGATTCATCCATCCTGAATTTCTTCAGGATTTTATCAATGTATGTACTTTGGCTTAGTCCGATAAGCCGCTTAGATCTATTTCTGTAGATCTTTATGCCAAGTATATAAGCGGCTTCTCCAAGGTCTTTCATCTGGAAACATTTGCTTAACCAACTTTTTACACTCTGTAAAGTTGGTACATCGTTTCCTATGAGTAGAATGTCATCCTATGAGTAGAATGTCATCCTATGAGTAGAATGTCATCTGGAAACATTTGCTTAACCAACTTTTTACACTCTGTAAAGTTGGTACATCGTTTCCTATGAGTAGAATGTCATCTACGTACAAGACCAAGAAGGTTACTTTGCTCCCACTGAACTTAGTGTAGACACGCGGCTCGAACTCACTTTTGGTGAAACCAAATTCTTTGATTCGCTCATCAAACTGTAAGTTCCAGCTTCGAGATGCTTGCTTTAATCCATAAATGGATTTTAGCAGCTTGCACACTTTATTAGGATTCTTAGGATCTTCAAACCCCTCTGGTTGTTCCATATAGACGTCTTCTGTCAACTTTCCGTTTAGAAAGGCTGTCTTGACGTCCATTTGCCAGATCTCGTAATTAAAGTACGCTGAAATGGCCATTAGAATCCTAATTGACTTTAACATGGCCACTGGCGAAAAGGTTTCATCATAGTCGATACCATGAGTTTGCGTGAACCCTTTTGCGACCAGTCTGGCCTTGAAAGTGTACATTCCCATCCATGTCGGTTTTCTTCTTGAAAACCCATTTGCGTCCAACACCTTTACAGTGTTGTGGCAAATCAGTCAACTCCCAAACTTGGTTGTCGTACATGGATTGCATCTCGGCCTTCATGGGTTCCTGCCATTGTTCAGACTCATTGCCTGACACAGCTTCTCCATAGGATGTTGGTTCATTCAAGTCTCCACTGTCCTGAGAGACTAGAAACCCAAGATACCTATCTGGTTCTTGTCTTACCCTACTGGATCTGCGAAGGTCCTGTGTTTGCACTTCCTCAATCGGTTCTGATTGAGGTTCAACATTTTCATGTTGAATTTCTGGCTCAACAATTGGTGCAGTGTTTTCTTCGTCTACTACCAGTAGATCTACATCCTTTCTGGTGTTCCCTGAACTGAGAAACTTTTCTTCCAGAAATTTTCCATTTCGAGCAACAAAAACTTTGTTCTCTTCAGGGTTGTAGAAATAATATCCCACGGTGGTCCTGGGATATCCAACGAAGAAACACTTGTCGGATTTGGGCTTTAATTTTTTTGAGGTGGGTCGTTTGACGTAAACCTCACAACCCAAAACTTTTAGAAAAGATATGTTGGGCTTCTTGCCCTTCCATAGTTCATATGGAGTCTTTTCTACCGACTTTGTTGGCGCTCTGTTCAGTATGTGTGCAGCTGTTTCGAGCGCATGTCCCCAGAATGATATTGGCAGCGTAGAGTGACACATCATCGTTCGTACCATATCAAGTAAAGTACGATTTCTCCTTTCTGATACACCGTTCATCTGAGGTGTATACGGAGGTGTAAGTTGGGATACAATCCCACACTCCATCAGATGATTGTCAAACTCGTCACTAAGATATTCGCCACCACGATCCGACCGCAAAAACTTGATCTTTCTGCCAAGTTGATTCTGTACTTCATTCTGAAATTCTCTGAATCTTTCAAAGCTTTCAGATTTATGTCTCATAAGGTAGACATAACCATACCTACTGAAATTGTCAGTAAAGGTAATGAAGTACCGGTATCCTCCTCTTGCTACATGACTAAAAGGTCTGCACACATCTGTGTGGATTATTTCTAGCAAGTCAGTAGCCCTTTCATTTTCTTTGTTGAAAGGTTGCTTTGTCATTTTGCCAGATAAACAAAACTCGCAATTATCAAAAGGTTTATAATCGAAAGTGCCAAGAAAACCTCCTTTTAGGAGTAGTTCAACGCGTTTCTTGTTTATGTGGCCCAAACGACAATGCCAGAGGTAAGTCTGATCCTCAATATCTTTGGATCGTTTACTTATATGATAGATTTCACTACTGTTGTCTTGTAGATTTACTGTATATAGACCATTCACGGGTGTTGCTTTAAAATAGAAAATATTATCTTTAAAGACAGAAATCATTTTATAATCGTATTTATAATAAAATCCGTGGTCTACTAACAAATCAAAAGATAAAACATTCTTAATCATATTTGGAATATAATAACAATTATCCAGTTCCAAAACTAGACCCGAGGGTAAACCAAGACTATAAGATCCTACGGCTTCAGCAATCACCGGAGTGCCTTCACCAACTCGTAGGTTCGAACGGTCCTTCCTCAAAGTCTTTCTTCTAGTGAATCCCTGTATATGATTACAAATGTGGTTACCACTGCCTGTATCAATTACCCATGATTCATAAGAAGTGATTAAGCAATCTATCATAAAGATACCTGGAGCATCGGGTAAACCGATCTCTATCTGGTCGATATTCATCAAGTGCTCGCAAAAATCCTTGCTACCGCATTCTGGGCAACTCAGATCTCCCAGTTCATCAATCACATCAGTATCCATGAGATCAGCAGGTGCTGGTACTGGCTCTAAACTGGCCAGAATATCTTCATGAACTTTATCCACGTCTTTCTTTGGTTCCTTCATATAGGCACTAGCTGTGTCTTGAATTTCTTTCGTGAGGGGAAACCACATGAGGTTCACTAACTCTTCCTGAGACATCTTGTACCCCAGACGTGATAAATATTTAAAGAGCCTTCTCATTTCAATAAGATAGTCTTTAACTGACTGACCCTTTTTCAGCTTCAGTGAAAAAATTTCTTGCATGATAAGAAGTTTACCTGTGTGCTTATAGAGACCTAACTGGTTCTCCATATTTTTCACAACCTCGTGACAAGATTTAACTCTTAAATCTCCCGTAAACTCGGGTGATGTTGAGAAAATCAGAATGGACATTACATCCGATTCGTCTGCCAAATACTTAAAATACTGAGTAAAATCCTTTTCGGGAGAATTACTCTCTTGTCGTGAAATAGGTTTCTCCAGAACATACAACTTACCCTGTGCACGCAAGATATTGTCAAGGTGCATTTTCCAAACTGGAAAATTTTGGCCTGTAAGCTTCCATTTTGAGTTGATGAGTCTTAGGGATTCCTCAGGGGTATAAAACGGAGTTACAGATTTCGACATCTAAAAATTAAAACAAATTCCAAATTTAGTTTATAATTATAAAATTCTAATAAATTATTACCCTTAAAATAAATTTATTAGACTAGAATCCATATTTCACATGTGTCGAGAAGCATGTGATCATGTCAAACCGACACATGCGATCTATGGTGGGTAAAACTTTACCGATCGCATTTTAATTCGAAAATACGATTTCTAGATCGTCGGGACATCGGATATATAATCCGTGCATATTTAGTCCCTCTAGTGCATTTTGGCCCGGTACCACCCGGTGAATAAATAATTACCAAAATAGATTGTACCACCCGGAACCTGGACAAACCCTGGCCGGTACCACCCGGAGATAATTCGCAGAGTTTTATCACCCTCCAGTTTCGGTTTGAACACGGGCGTTCATAGTGTGTGCACTTACAACGCCCTATGTACCTTACACCGGAGGCGCCCCTAAAGTGGGCTGCACTTACTAATCTATGATTTTACAAGGGTCATAAATGCCAGTTTTCAAAAACTTTGGATCCAAACACAAACTGTATTTGTATCCAATTTTACTTTTAAAACTTTTAATTTTAAAAACAAATGTTTATATTTAAAAATTACGTAACTTAAACAACCACACAATTTTATATAACTGATAAATATAAACAATCACGCAATAAAACATGTCATAGTTAAAAACCCTTAACTATTGTCGTTTTGTGAGTCAACACAAAACGACGGTCTTATTCCTAAGGGACAAGTCTTCTCGGTGCTCCCACTGGCTCCAAGCTCCATGGTTGTCTCCTTGGCTCCGTCTTCAGTTCTCGATTTATTTACATTACAAAGACCGGGTTGTAAATGGCACGCAGGCCTCCCGTAACCAATACATAAAAAAAAAAACAAAAACGCAACCAAGGGTCAAAGGGTTTGTCTATGACAACAAAAACTTGACTAGATTTTTATTTAATTAAAAACAGAATTAATTAAACAATTAAATCTAATTTAATAATTAATTTAGTAATTAACGAAATTAATCCCTAGGGTTTTAAACCTTATCTGGTTCAGGATAAACCCTTATCAACTGTCGTTTAACCAAACTGGTTTTGATCCGAACACAACCACGTTGCCACCCAATTCAACTAACGATGGCAGTGACTTGGTGCCACCACCACCGCCGTGGTACAACAACATCACCATCGATCACCGTTAAACCACCGACAACAGCAGTGGTTTAGTACTACCGCTGCCGCCGTGGTCGCGCAACAAACGAAAACACCACCGCCACCATCATTGATGGCAACGGCAGACACCACCCATTCCTGTGGTGTGTTCTCGACGATGGCAGCAACGAATCGCCACCACCGCCGCCGTTTGCCGATGTTTTGAGTAATAAAAACCATCATGCCATCGCCGCCACCACCACAAACGGTGGTGTGGCGGTCGATTGAGAGATCAACGGCAGCAGCAGCGTAACGCCACCACCACCGCCGCCTCTCGGCGGTCTTGATTAAACAAAACCCCATCGCCGCCACCACCACAAACGGTGGTGTGGCGGTCGTTTCGGAGAACGACGGCAGCAGCAGCGTTCGCCACCACCACCGCCGCCTCTTGCAGTTACGATTAGCAAAACGCCATCGCCACCACCACAAACGGTGGTGCGGCGGTTGATCTGGAGAATCGACGGCAGCAGTAGCAACTGCTACCACCACCGCCGCCTGCCGGCATTGATAACGAACACCACCACTGTCGCCGTTCTTCGGCTTCGGTGGTCGGGTCATAATTCCGTCGCCACCACACGGCTGTGTGGTGGTTGATTTGTTTCAACAGCCGCCGTTACCACTAGCTGTGGTGCGGTTGGCTTCGGGTGCGTCGCCGGCAGCCACCACTAGCTGTGGTGTAGCCGCGGTGGTCTCCGATGGTCCGGATCCGATTAGGTTTTTCGAAAAACAATTTTTTACAGTAATCAAACACATATAAATTTCGAATTTTTGCAAACCTAAATGTTAAACGAATAAACCTGATCTGTAGGTTTAAGAAGTGGCTCTGATACCACTGTTGGGAACCGTAGGCACTAACGGTGCGCAGCGGATAACAAAAAAACGATTCCCAAATTGGACCCAACTTAAACCTTATCAGATACAATCAAAGCGAGGTTTGATGGTTTACCTTTATGCGATTAATTTCCGGAAGGCTTGTAGGGGATACACCGCTACTGACACCGATTGAGATAGTTGCTAGACCACCACCAAGGATTACCCGGAAAAACGAACACGAACCTCCTCTTGGAAATCGGCGCCGGTTTTGAGTGAGAGAGAGAGAGAGTTTTTCTGACTTGTAGGATTGAAAACTGAATTGTATATCTGACAAACCCTTAACCCTTTATTTATATGGATAAACCTAGCAGAGTTTTATTCCATATAAAATTCTTTGGTAATTATCTCAAATAATTTCCATAAATAATTAATTCATCTAATTAATTAATTATGAATAAATAGTTTAACTAACTATTTATTTTAACTCTCTCATTAAATAATTAATAATCAATTAATTATTTCTCATGTAATCTAAACGCTCTCATTTTGGTGTGCATCGGTGTGACCTAATAATGTCTTATAACATTGGACACGGTAACCCTGTTACTGTCTCGCACACAATCCTAACAAAAGTTATCAGAAGTGATAATGGTACTGAATTCAAAAATTCAACCATTAAGGAGTACTTGACTTCTGTTGGAATAACTCATAATTTCTCAGCTCCAAAGACACCCCAACAGAATGGTGTGGTAGAAAGAAAGAACCGGCCCATTGTAGAAGTTGCAAGAACAATGTTGAATGCTTCTGGTTTACCACTTACCTTCTGGGCAGAAGCTGTGTCAATTGCTTGTTACACTCAGAACAGATCTTTAGTGTTGGGTGCAAAATAGGATTGTATCCGAGATCACAAGATTGTGCTAAAGTTGAAGTCAAAGGCAAAGTCAAAGTTGTTGAAAGATAGTCAAAGCTTTGTTGTTTTTAGTGCTTTATTACTTTACTTGTAATTGTTTTGTATAGATAGGGTTGAAAGTGTAATTGGTTCAAAGTTGAAGGGTTGTAAGGGTTTGGGTATAAAAGCCCAAAGTGAACTAATTCTTGATATAGATCTGATTACGTAAAGTGAGATTGAATTGAGAGGTTGAGTTCTTAAGTGTGTGTGTTCTTGGTGTGTATAGTGTATGTAAACTTTTCATCAAGAATCAATGATATATGGCTTCTCAATTCATTCTCTAGCTGTTGCATGTTGATTAAACTTGAATCTGGAACAACAAGTGGTATCAGAGCAGGAAATTCGCTGAAGATTGGTAAGATTTTTGAATTTTTTTTGAGTATTTTTATCTCTTCTTTTGATCGTTTTTACCTCTGAATTTGATCCTATATGGTTAATATGATGTTTTACTGTGTTTAGGATTGATTTGGAGTTAAAATTCGTGGTTTTGGGTGTAATTTTTGAAGTTTTTTACTATTTTTTACGAGTTTTCTTCGGTTTCCCGCTTTTGTGTTCATAATACCTGAATTGGTGTTCATAGTACCCGAATCAGGACATTCATAAATACCCGAATCGGGAGTTTCAAAAATCCCGAATTAGGATTTTGAAAAACCCGAATCGGTATTTTGAAAATCCCGATTTCGGATTTTTTTTGAGACTCGAATTTTTATCCGAATTGGTTCTTTCTTGTTACCCGACTTGGTATTGTCCAAATCCCGAATCGAGATTGGACCAAATACCAAGTCGGAAGTTTGTTCGGTGAGATTCTTTTGTTCACATAACCCGAATCGGGTATTTACAAAAACCCGAATCGGGTATATGCAAAACCCGAACTGGGTATTTTGAAATTTTTTTTGGATTCGGGAATCCCCTTTACCCGAATCGGGTGTTGAGGTAAAAAAAAATCATTTTTAAGGTCATTTTTTCCCGAAAAATGCCGGTTTTTCCGAGATTTTGGTGATTTCCGAGAGGTCGATTTTTTGGACTAATTGGTCAATTTTACGATCAAAATCAACTTTCAAATTTTTGAAAAATATTTTTTTCGGGATTTCACTATTCATCAGTTGACTTTCCAGTTGACTTTTTTGACTTTTGTTACTAATCTCTTATTTGATCAAAAGAAGTGTGCAGCTTAGTTACAGTTCCTCAGATTTCCAGTTTTTGAAGTTCAGAACTAGTCTTTCAGCTTCAGTGAATTTTCGATCATTTTCAAGTTCTACGAAGATGTCTAGAGATCTTTTGAGCATGGGTTCAAAGTCCAAACCTCCAGTTCTTCAAATTGGAGAATATCCGCAATGGCGTGTAAGGATGGTTCAATTCCTTAACAACATCGACAAGACTCTCATGACAAGCATTCAGGAAGGTCCAATTAAGCCTTTCATTGACATTCCCGGTACTCCTGAGACTGCTACTACTCCCGCAATTGAACCAAGAAGAGTGTATAAACTCTTTAGGCATTACAATGAGCTCGAGAAGATTAGAGCGGAAATTGATGACAAAGCTCTAACTTTTCTAACGATGGCAATTCCGAACGATTTATTCAATCGTGTTGATAGTCGAAAGACAGCAAAAGAATTGTGGGAAGAGTTAGAGAAGCAGTTTCAAGGGACGGAGAGATCAATCCAAGCCAAGCTAAGCCAAGCAAAGATATGAAGCAGAAGAGTATTTCTGATTCTCTGGCTCTATTGACTGAAAAGAAGAAGAGTGTGCTCCCTAGTGCTAATTCAAAGAAGAAAAGTCATTCCAAGGCTTTAGTCACCGAGTTGTCTGATTCTGATTCGGAAACTGTTGAGGATGATAGTTCTGAATCTGATGTTGATTTGAAGAGAGTTGCGGATAAACTTG